>OMKY01151277.1:4885-15478 GCA_900302395.1 Bregmaceros cantori
CCCCCCCCCCCTGCATTGGGCAATGTTTGTCACCGATACCGGTACCCGATACTCACTTATGTACTCGTACTTCAAACAGTTGCCGATACCATGAACCGATACCGCTACTGTGAAATGAGGCGGTGCTGCCTATTCTACTCTGACCTACATTTGTGTCAAAATAAACATAGGCTTATTATTTTGGGGGTGGGGGCGGGGTGTATCGGTATCGGTAGTACTCAGTATCGGCGAGCATTGAAATGATTGTACTCATACTCATATCGGTTTTCAAAATAACGGTATCGGTGCATCCATATAAACCGTGACACAACAAGCCACACTGTTCAGTTTGCTCCAGGTCTGAGTACACCCTGCACTCTGATTTATAATAGTTTGATGCATAGAGCAAAAATGACGAGGGATGACGCACCAACACCCAGTCACGCGCACACTCACACACACACTAGATCACTAGCGACAGAAGTTGAGTGCACACCAATTAAGTGCTGTTAAAGACGTCTGCCTGCCGTCGTCGTTGTTCTGTTGCCCTGCTGTGGTAATAGGAATGGGGTTAATCACAAGTTAAATTATACACGTCTTCGGGGAGTTATTCTGTGACACCGTCTGCTGCTGTGTGCTAAGAAGTGGGAATGGTACCAATTTCAACTTTCTTGTTTTGTCCTTGACTAGAGTTAATGTTTGCCTAAATCAAGGGAACGCTGATTAGGGGGCAAATTATTCCTATACAGCCGTTATAAGTAAACACAACAGAACAATTTTTGTACATAAACGGCTACTTCTGTCACACATAAACTCTGAAACTCTAACCCACACACAAAACCATATATATTCTGAATATTTTGTCATGAAACAGGCTACAAACTACCGATAGTTTGGGTTTAAATACATTATCTCCCAATTGGGATAATAAAGTGTTCTGATTCTGAGTTTAAAAAAAAGTAATTCTAATATTTGAAACCCCTAATAGAAGAACATTATCACCACTTTAATTTTCTAAGTTACCTCAAGATCCCAAGAAAGTTAATGATTAACCCATCCATTGCCAGCCCTCTTCCATTTCAGCACGTCCCAGTGCCAGGGTTTTTACAATATGTGAGTGTTTTTTCTGTGTCCTTGTCAAGAAAACTTCACTTTCCTTTATCACGCTTGTTGCCACATGCTTTCATTCTTTGGTTATAGCCTCCCACATGGGTGGGTAGCTCTAAATATGCATAATAGTTTGGAAGTCCAATAATACATTTTATATAAACTATATCTAAACTTATAAGAAACTTTAAGAATGAACAAAATGTTTGCATTCCAAAACAGTTCAGGACCGTTATTTTGGTATTATGGTTTCAGAGAACGAAAACGTTAAACATACACCTGCCTGGGTCCGCGTTGGCAGAGTGGTTATGGACACCGCACCTAATGCGACCCCATTCATGTTAGTGGCGCTGCATCTACCGCAGCGTCCGCAGTGTCGTGAGTTCGACTACGCTCGTAGTCGAACTCGCGACTTGTCTGCAATGTCTACCCCCGATCTCTTCAACCCAGTTTCCGACTAATCCTATCCAATAAAGATGGAAAAATAGCGCTGACGCCAGAAAAAATAACTTAGACCTGCCTGAACCGTTCAGAATGGAACGTTTTAAAAATAATTTTGTTTTCAAGCCCTGCTCAGAATGGAAATAATTTCCCTTTAAGTATCAATAAAGTATTTTGATTTTGATTAATAAATCAACGGAATTTCCAACATCCCTGCCCTAGTGTACATGTTATGTGTGTGAAAGAAGCAAGCCTGTGTGTTGCACAGGGTACACGATCCACATATTGTGCTTTTTAAACTGACTTCTCTCCCTTGGGAACATTGTCACTTCATTAACACCTCTGCAGCCTCACAATATAATGTCCACTCCCACTGCATGGCATTCTGGCATTCTACCGGGCGTACATTTTCCATCAACTTGATCAGCATAAGACTGTTAAGAGACAGAAACGCTGAAATACTGAAATATGTTCTCCCTTGATCTTAGCGATCGATAGATAGATAGATAGAGTCGATAGATAGATAGGGTGGATTGCCCTTAATGTGGGCCGAGTGTGGGACACCTGTGGGACACCTCCAGTGGCTCTGGCTCCTCCCTAAACTAATGAATGTCCGTGAAGCTATGGTAAAAGCAAACTATGGTAATGTGTCTAATATTATATTCAACACATTAGGCAACTGACTGTCCCACATTAGGAAGTTGCAAAAAATTGGAGAAATCCACCCTACCTATCCGCCTACTTTGTAAGCTTGGCTTATCCCTACCAAGGTAACCGCAGTGAAATATTTTGGCAGTGAAGATATATGTTGGTTATATCTAGCCTGATGAGCCAGAGCCAATGCATCGCCCACGCATCGCACATCGCTAGACGCTTGCATTGGGTCTGGCAAAACCAGGGTCGGAAAAGTAAAACGTAAAAAAAACGTGTCAATCAAATCGTGTTAACGAGTCACAGCGCAGTAGGTGGGGCAAGCGGTGTGGAGGCGTGACAATCAAACTCCACCCACGTCTCGCGTAGCCCGTACAAACTTCCCCCATGTCCGCGCTGATCAGTACGGAGCCAACATATATCTTCACTGCCAAAATATTTTACTGCGGTTACCTTGGAAGGGATAAGCGAGGCTTACAAAGTAGGCGGATAGGTTCTGGCTCGCCCGGCTAGGTTATGTCATATTCATACTTGAGAAATAGAGATTAAAAGTAATCTCAACTCAACCTTTATTCATAGAGCACTTTGAAGACAAATGTGGTGGCCTAAAGTGCTGTACAATAATAAATAGCATAAACCACAGCACAAAATAGCACACTCTCCAAATAAACAAATAATAAAACACCCCATACAGACAGTAAACAGAAACAATGAAATGCAATAAAGCCATGAAGTAAAATAGAGTTGTTTCATCTTTTTCGTTTTATTTTTGACTGTTTACGGTTGGTGAAGCAACCTTGGGTTTTGTGAAAGGTGCTACATCAATCTAAGTTATTATTACTATTGTTATAAGCAAAGTCAAATGTGAAGATTTCAGTTAGTGAATAATGAATTGCTGTGAAGTGCAAAGCTGACATCTAGTTTTACGCTGCTGCACGATTCATTTTAAAGAACCTTTTTTTTTTCGCATCCTAAACTGGAGTACCCGTGTGTTTACCTAGCGCAGCCAAATGAGGGCGAGAGAGTGTGTGTTTGCTGCACTGCCAGTTGAGGACCACTGATGGAGGGCAAATATTTGAACACCGGTACTTAGGTGCAAAATCCAATGCAATTTGTTGGTGATAACTGGTTATAATGTTGTGTTAATACTGGGTTTCTACACGTTGTCGATGTATTTTTTTAACACAATTTCTTTCTTCTTTTTGAAGTTATTTTTTGGCCACAAGCGCTGTTTTTCATTCTTTATTGAGAGAGATAGTGACAGGATTAAACCGGAAACTAGGATGAAGAGGCGGGGGGAGACATTGCAGAAATGCCAGACAGGAATTTGAACCTGCGGCCCTGCTCGACCTATAGTCTGGGGGACGCACTATCTACCTGCTCGGCCACCGCGCTCCCCCCCATTTTAACGCATTTTCAATCAATGTTTGAACCTCCACTAAAAAATCTGAGCAAATTATATATATAAGCATAACATCTAGTTGTCTAACATGTGTGCAAAAATAAAATAAAAAGAAATGAAAATAAATTATAGTTGGATACAGTCTTGGATACAGTAATGCATTACTTAGTAACGCGTTACTCAAATTTCAGTGCTAACGAGGGTACACAGTGGCAAAGCACTGGTTAGAGAGCGCGCCCCCCAGGCCACAGGCCGTGCAGCACCGCCAGTTCAAATACCGTCTCCGGCTTTTCTGCAATGTCTCCCCCGACTCATCCCCATTTCCAATTTAATCCTATCAATATCTCTCTCAATAAAGAATGAAAAACGGCGCTTGCGCCCAAAAAATATCAAAAAAAAAATTGTTTCAGGTAACGTGGTAAAAAAATTGTTAGATTAAAGTTACTTACACTTTAAGTCCCATGTTACCTGTTCATGTTCTGGCTCATCTAAATAAGTTTCATAATAAATAAAAAAAAAGAATGTTAAATGTCGCAAATTTATAAAAAAAAAAAAGCCATATCCGCTGACTTATTGACCTTCCAAAGAAACAAAATATTGACATTGTAATCCAAAATCAGGGATTGGCCTAAATCACCCTGAATTAAACATTATTTTAGTGTCTGTTTGTGAGTGTATGTGTACATGCATGACTGTGCAAGTGCGTTCAATTGTGTAGGTATGCGAGTGTGTGTCTGGATGGTCGTGTTTGTTTGTTTGTGTGTGTGTGTGTGTGTGTATATTTTGGAAAAAAACATTGAAGTCTGTTTTATTTTTTTCAGGAGTAGCCATGCTGAGGTAATCGCCGGGGAAAGCCGCAGTCGTGAGAGGCAGAGAGAACCCTTGTAAGTGCACACACGAAGCCAGTTTAAAGTGTGTGTGTGTGTGTGTTGTTCCCATGGTAACCCTTTTTTTTTTTTTTTTTTCATTAGTTCTCGATGAGCACTGCACTCTGGTGGATCTCTCTCATCCTCCGTCTCTCTCTATCACTTCATCCCCTCTATCGTCAGTCGTCCCCTTCTCTTTTCCATCTCTGGTACTTTCTCTTCTTCCATGTGACTCCCCTTACGTCACTCTCTTTTTCTCTCGCATTCCTTTCTGTTACTTCCGGCTGGAATCAATTCGTCGATGAATCGCTGATAAACGATTATTGAATAAGTTGACAACGAATTTAATCACTCAATTAATCGAGAGCGATTAATCGTCTCCTTGGTTTGATCTGTTCTCCGCTTAAACGTAGATAATGGTCTCCATTGCCAGCGTCAAGGCCCCACCCATTTTCTGGGATACTGAACACTGCCAACCCCCACAGCGATGCAAATAATACAAGAAAGTTGAGTAAGATTTGGGTGAAAATGTCCTTCGCTAGCACTGCACTGAAAAGTAGGCTCTTCCATGCTACTAATAAAAATCAGTCAAAGAAATCTGCCCTTAGAGATTGTGAGCCAAAGAAAAGTTTGAAACGGTTCAAATTTTAAAAATTAATCGTCTGTTTAAAAAAAATAATTAAAAAAATCGACAACTGTTTTAATAATCACTAATCGCCAAGGAGTTATCCCCCCCCCCAAAAAAATCTTCTGTATGAATATCATATTTCTGCAAGTGAGAAATATTAAATCAACATCATTGATAAACAACATCAAAATCCGACAAAATATAAGGAATTGTAATGCGTTTTTGTCAGAGTAAGAAATTGTCAATCTCAATTGTTGTATATTTGCTGGTTAAGAAGGAACAAATTTGACTATATTTCAAGTCAAATGACTAATGTATCATATTTTTTGCTCACTGTGAATATTTGGGATATTTTTTTTATTATGAAAAAACATCCAGCCGATTAGTCGACTAATCGTTTCAATAATTTGCAACGAATCGACTGTTAAAATAATCGTTAGTGTGCTGCCCAGTCGTTCAGTTGGTTAGGCAGAGCGCTGAGAAAGCACGCATATGCCTCAATGGCGCGGTGAGTCGGTGGTTCGAATCTCGCCATCGATGTATTTCCCGCATGTCTGTCCATCTTCACCTGTTTCCGCTGACCCTAATAAATAAAGCTTGGGAAAAAACAGCCTGAATGGGCTGGAAGAAAAACATTTTTAAAAAAATCGTTAGTTTCAGCCATAATCAAAACAGCCATTTTCTGCAGATCCACATCTTTCCCATCTCTCTGTGTGACACTCCCCTCCCTCTGTCTCCATATCCCTCTATTTAATTTGCTGTTTATCCGCATTTTGCTCTCTTCTCCCATCAGACAGAATACTCTGTCGAGCTTTTCCATCCAGTTGCCTTTCTCATATTTCACCATCTCTCTCTCTCCGTCTCTCTCTCTTTGCCTCACCCTCTCTCGCTCTCTCTCTCTCACTGCCTTTCCCCAGCAGCTCTCAACACCTCTCATTCCACTCTTCAACAGTCACACACACACTTTTCTTCACTATGCTATCCCTCCACCTTCAACCTACACCGTCCGTTACCAGCGTGTGTCTGTGTGTGTACATGTGAGTTTGCGCCTTCATATGTGTCTGTGTGCGTGTCTGTGTCTTATGTGAGTTTGCTAACATGTCTGCGTCTATGTGCATGCATTGTGTGTGTGTGTGTGCGTGCGTGTGCACGTGTGTGTCTGTGTAGCAGATTGAGTTAGAGAGGAAACAGTCCAACAATGTGATTTGATCAGGCTAATGTGTGACTGGGTGAGCACACTCAGACCGCTGCAGATTACGCTGCCAACTAGCGCACAGACTCTCCCTCTCTCTATCGGGTGCCTGTTTTTAACTGGCCACTGGTGGTTAGCCCACCGTAGGGCCTGTGCAAAAAAAATACATTTGAAATTGGATTTCTTTGTTCTCGTTTTAAAATATGTAAATTGTAAAATCGGATGTCAATGTTTTCTAGGATGATTGTGGTAAAAGTGGCGGTGTCCGAAATCGTTCCCTATTCCCCGTATATGCAATCATTTATAGTGCACTCAACAGCAATGGCCGAGATTTCGGACACTAGACTCGGCGCGGTCAAAATTATATATAATTATAAATTATATATAATTATAAAATTCAACAATCATCACAAAAAGTCAGAAGTACTTACATTTATAACTATTTGTTGTGGTTGGCCGCTACTTACTCCCGCCGCGCCATGTTTTTGTAGTTTAGGTCATTTTTAAAAAATCTCGCAGTGCATTATGGGTTATATTGCTTCGTCTCGGGTACATCAATGCTCACTACTCTTTGGGGTGCTTTGTGGGATACTTTCAGTGCACTATATAGGGTACATGCATAATTCGGACACCCCTACAAAAAGGCATGAGCCTTTTGGCGACCCAGAACCAACACATCGTCCATGCATCGCACATCGCTAGATGCTGCTAGATGCTGCTAGATGCTTGCATTGGGTCTGGTAAAACCAGGGTTGGAAACGTTAAAAATCAAATCGCGTTATCCAGTCACAGCGCAGTGCATTCTGCCATCTCAATTGGAAGAGCTCCTTGTCCAAGTGGTCCTTTCGGAGTGTCTGCTGGTTTGGTCACTGCCTGATACCAATTCCAACTTTGTGTGGCCGGTTGTGCGCTGCAGCAGACCACCACCTTTTTATTTTAAAAGGGTGGTGGTAACTTGCGTTGTGCTATTCCACACCAAAATGCTCTTGTGCGGATCTATGCCCCAACAAACGCATGATTGAATAATCTGCGCAACCTATTCCATTTACTCATTCAAGTTGGAATTACCAGTGAAGCAGCCATTTCATGTCCAGAAGAACCTGTGGCCACATATATATTCAACACGTTTGAGCGGAGAATAGGCCAAACCATGAAAGGATTAACCGCTGCCTATTAATCGATTAACAAATTAGTTGCCGATTATTTCAATAATTCAACAATTATCATCAATTAATCAATTAATCGGTTGCAGCTCTAATTATAAATCAACTATCGATAACAAATCGACAGGATAGTTGCCGATAATTTAAAACTGCCCACTCAACCATTAAAATAGACTAATAGCACCCATAGTCCATACAAGGTTGTACTTTCACTTTCATCAGCGTGGCGCGTTGGGGAGCTTCGCCCGGCAGTTGGAAATGACCATGTAATTGTGATGGCCACCCGTTGGAGTTCTAGGGTTGTGCGGTGCACCAATAAGGCGCATCTGCTGATGGAGAGCGTCATGTAACACACACTCCCACACCCTTTCTGGCCAGTGTGGCACGCTCAGAACATGCTGCTAATCACACTTCCGGGGGGAAAACACAACACCAGCTGCCAACAAAAAACTCCAGACACCATTTTACCATGCAGCCAGGTCCAATGACCAACTGGAACTGCGCGATTAATCGATTTGAAACCGGACTTTGATTATTTTGTCCAGATAGAAAGAAAAAGACGGCGGGGGTACGCGGTGGGGGAGTGGTTAGGGAGCGCGTCCCACGGGCCACAGGCCGTGCAGTGCCGCCGGTTCAGGTACCGTCTTCGGCTTTTCTGCAATGTCTCCCTCGACTCTTTGTCCCCGTTTCCGAATGAATCCTGTCACTATCTCTCTCAATAGAGAATGAAAAACTGCGTGATTTGGGAATATAAGAGTATATAAGCCACAACTTTTTCCCCTCACTTTGAACTATACAGCTTATGAGGCAGTGCGGCTATTCGGGGTTGAGGCTTTTTATCACCGGGGAGTTAATATAGAATAAACATTTTTTTAAAAGCCGCCGAAAGCCATATTTGAAAGCTGCCCTTCTATCCAAGATGGCACGTGCATTCCCGTCTAACTGTATCTGCATAAGACACACAGGCGTTGTCGCTTTACTGAGACTTAATAGCTCCAGAAGTGCCTGTGAAAACAATCTGCTGTGAATGAGACTTGGATGACGAATGGCAATAAGCCATTCACAAACACTGGCGGCTTGCTCGTATATTCGGTGGGAACACACACCTACAGGGTTATTTAAAACGGATGGTGGTAACTTGCGGTTTGCTATTCAACACCCAAATGCTCTCGTGCGGATTTAATAATCAGTGCAACTTGTTCCATTTTCTCATTCCTTTTGGAATAACTAGTAGGAGCAGCCAGCCTATTGGTCCAGAAGAACATGTGACCACTCGGTGAGTAACCTTAAGTCGGATTTTGACTGTATTTCATCAATATTTATAAAAAATTATGAACGGAGCGAGTGGTGTGATGTGTAACTTGTCACAGCGCGACACCTAATGGTCAGATTTTGAACTGCCGTGCGGGGTGAACCTCTCGGAGCAACTCTGAAATCCCCACAGAAGCGGTAGGTGACAAAGCTTTTTCACTCTGACAATTGAGGAAAAGGAGGTTGATGGGTTCAGTGGCGAGTAGTAAAGCAATCAATAACAACATATGTTTTGTTTTGCCAAACGCCGTTGTTCCCGGGCTCGTTCGGAAACTGATCAATATTGTTCTTTCAGTTAAACTAAATATTCAGTTCAGTAGATGCACCTTTTAGCCCGGTGCAGCTTATATAAATATTTTTCAATGTTTTCTTAAAAATGACGTCAATGTTCCGGGAAATTACGGGAGTTGTTTATTTCTCTTTTTTTTTTAGATAGTGATAATTTTGACGATTATTCAATCAATCTACGAGAACTACCAACCGATAAACGCTCAAGTGAGTCTCCACTGCCCATCATGCACATCCACTTAACCAGGACCCCTTTGCCCTCATGATGAAAATACATTTTTCCATTATGGGGATTCTAAAGCACCCATCAAGCTAACATCTCTATGTATACGGAGAAGGGCTTTTACTTTGTTTGGTCAGGGGTAACGCTCTAAGCTGTGCTGCACTGAAGGCCAAGGTACATTTTTTTGACCTACATCCGTCCATGGAATATTGAATGAATATTGAATAAAAGACAATGGCAATGAAAAAATACATGGATGGATACAGAGGTGGGTTTATGATTTCCGCTCTGCAGCATACCGGCTGGAGGGGCAGGAGGATTTATAATGCACTAAGCAGTAAGCAGCTATGAAGTGGTCTAAAAATCGATCACCTCTGCTTGGGCAGGTATCCAAATTCCATTGCTTGTATATACAAACATCACTATTTACTCTGTCTGTCTGTCACGCATAAACAGGTAGACACTAGACACCCAAACCATATGGTGGATTGCCTTAATGTGGGCCGTTTTTTGCAAAAAAAACTGAAGGAAACTCTCTCCACCAAAGACTTGATCCCGGAGCGGAACGGAGAAATCAATGATCTAGGTGACCGAATCGACGCCCGTCTCGACTCCCTCCTGCGCGCCTTCGGGAAGTTCGAGATCGAAACTCAAAATAACCTAGCCACCACGCATGGGATCCTGCGCAAATACCTACCGCAATGCGCGTAACGCAACTACCATGCAATCACATAGAGCTCGAACGCCTCGATCGAGCCCCCACCCCCCACACCAAGGGGTCTGAACTGTCCCCGCCGCGCACTCATGCGCCATATATGAACTCTAATCATCGAGCCTCCTTTGTGGGCTCCACCGACAGCCAGGTGTAATTTAGCAACTTGCTAATCCTGTGTATATCCATCTTTTCATGACTCTTGTAACATGCTGCAATGAATGCCATCTATCTTGCTATGTAACATGTGGAATTGAACAATGGCTCTGTACTGTCTGTCGTTAAATAAATTTCATTCATTCATTCAATTCATTCATTCATTCATTCATCATAGCTGCCATGTACTTTACTCTATATGTATCACTACCAAGTAGTTACCAGATAATCTCATGGTAATTAGCGTACTGTGGAGGATTTATTCATTATCATGTATTATTATGTCTTATGACATATATGGTAATGAATATATGTGGCCTGCTCAGAGGCCAACTTCACAAGTCTTCTTTACTTCCTGGCCAACAATTACTGGCATACGAAATTAGTCCTGCTCCCAGCCAAAGGGACAAAAGTATGCTAATGTATATTCGCATTTGTGTGGGCCAGCCTGACTCCGACCCCCTGCAGAGCAGG
>OMKY01151419.1:6447-16787 GCA_900302395.1 Bregmaceros cantori
TTTTAGGTGGTGTCTAGAAGGTTCCTGCAAGTGTGTGACTGAGGAGGATTGGGGTGACTGTGTGACGCGCATGAGTGCTCATTTGTGTGTGTTTAGTTGTGTAAGTGTGTTTTGTGTGGATAAGTGTCTTTGTGTGTACGTGTGTTTACTAGGTGTGTGTGTGTGTGTGTGTGTGTGTGTGTAGGTGTATGTATGTGCATGTGTGTTCATTTGTGCCCATTTCAGCATGGTGCTTGAACCTAGCACATACACCCAAAGGCACACACACATGCCCACACACACACACACACACACACACACACAGTACACACACTTACTCACAAAACATTAGGGATCCACAGTGGTGTGTGTGTGTGTGTGTGTGTGTTAGTTCACATCATTTGATGTGGCTATACGCCTACTTATGTGTATGGCACATTGAACGTGTGTGTGTGTGTGTGTGTGTGTGTGTGTGTGTGTGTGCATTTTGAGCGCACACACCTATGGGTGTGTGTGTGTGTACGTGCACAACCCGTGTGCAGGATCTCATAGAGAGATGATAGGGTGCATCTGTTGGAGTCCTCTATTTATACTCCCAGGAAAGAGGAGCCTTCCAGAGGGGCCAGGGCACGGCTCTGCGGGGCTGGGACCCCTGTGGGGAGCCCTCTATGAGGGACTCTTTCTTTGTTTACTAGGGTCACCTGCGCTCAAATGGCCAGTTATGTGCCTGGATATCAATTATCAACAAAGCCTCCAGTATTGTAACAAATGTTATTTTTTTTGTTTTCATAATGTTTTTTTTTTCATTTGTGTTAAGTATAGTATAATAATAAACATTCAGAAATGGATTGAATGAAATAATTTGTAGTCTTGGGTTTAAAGAATAACACAATTAACAAAAATTCTATTCTTAACGATTATAAAGATGAATTGGTGAAACCGAGTACATGATTTAGCCGTGTGGCAGCATTATGCACCAAAGTAAACTATACAGCTAGTTACAGAACAGAAAAGGGGGTTTGGGCTAAAGGAGCTGGTGTTAATTTAAGTGTCAAGAAAGTGACAATAAGTGTGCGAAATATCCATCGATATTCGGGGGGGGGTTCCCAAAGGTTGCGTAATATCGATCTAAAGACAATCATAGACAATCACACCCTAAACGATTGTGGATGCATGTTGTTTTGTAACAAGGAGATGCAGAGTTGTGTGTTATAATTCAGAAACAAATAGACAACACAAAAAGTTCATCATAAAAATAGTAAAAGATGATTACTGACACCAAACTGGTGCACTTAAATAACAATCAACCTTATGCCGGGCGTAGCCTATCGGAGACTGGCACGCAATCAGTGCACTTGCGAGCGAGAGCCTCAGCTTGCAGTATGACCGATCGTGATGTAACTCTGAGTCCACAGAAGTGATTCTGAGCAGACACTATTATCAAGGAATATCTAATGATGATTTAGCCGTGTGGCAGCATTATGCACCAAAGTAAACTATACAGCTGGTTGCAGACTACGTTTTTCGACCAGAAAAAAGGGGGTTTGGGCTAAAGGAGCTGGTGTTAATTTAAGTGCTAAGACAATAAGTGTGCGAAATTCCCATCAATATCGATTTTGGTTCCCGAAAGTTGCGCAATATCGATCTAAAGACAATCACATTGACACGTTGTGCATTCCTTGTAACAAGGAGATGCAGAGTTGTGTATTATAATTCACAAACAAATAGACAATACAAAAAAGTTAATCATAAAAATAGTAAAAGATGCTTACTTACCAGGGCTTGAAAACAACATTGTTTTTCAAACGTTCCGCTCTGAATGGTTCAGCCAGGCCTGTCTTTAACGTTTTCGTTCTCGGAACCGTTCCGCCACCAAAATATCGGTCCTTAACCGGTTCGGAAAGCAAAAATTTCGTTCGTTCTTAAAGTTCCTAATTTTGTGAAATATTAAGATTTGTATATAGTTTATACAAAATATATTTGGTGGACATTCAAACTTCAGTGCAACTGTATTAACATGAAAACCGTGTTTAAAACGGCATTACATTCGCTTCCTCGTCTGTCCACAAGATGGAGCCCCAGATGCATGGGGCTTGACGACTGACAGTGAAAGTGGACGGAAATAGTCTCCTAGACAAAGGATATGATAAAATCATACGAGGACTCAACGCGTCTGTGTAACAAGAGGTGCAAAATGATCTACAGTTTCCACACAGTGTGTGGAATCTTAAAAAATGTGTGACATCAAAGTTCAGTAAAAAAGACATTCTACGCACCAATGAGCATGACCACAGCCATGATACTGCTCAAATGAATTGGAAAAACGCACAAGTCCTCATCAGCTAAGGGTCGACAGTGTGCTAACTATTTACCATTTTGCGTGATTACTCCCAATCCTACTGACGATACAGTCGAACTGAGAATCCTGATTGAATATATTGTTTCTCTTGGGATTATTCTCATTGCGGTGTGTATGTGTCCATTTCAGTAGTTGAGTAATAGGGCTGTTGCACCAGTGATGTTGCGGGTGGGCGGCGGCCATATTGGCTCCTGCGTGTGGTCTGTTTACACTCTGTGTGTGCCCAGAGCGTGCAGAGATGCGGTTCGATAGAGAGAGATCTCTGATAATGTGTAAAACATAAATAACAAAAACAATGTTAAAATCTAAGAAAGGATGTGGGATATACCGGGACGTGCTAGAAAAGGAGGCCAGAGAGAAATCTTTAGAAAAGATAGACATTATAAACGGATTGGCAAGTTGGCCCCCTACTAACTATCAACAAGTGAATGGAGTGACGACAATAACCGATTACCGCCGCTCACTGTCACGGACATATTTCCCTACCTTGTATCTGGTACACATATCAAGCTTAAAAATTACAAGTCACTCAACTACATACACACACACACACACACACACACACTTGGAGGGTGCCATCTTCTGACATTAAATGGTAAATGGTGTCTGTTTGTTAATTTTTTTTGTTATTTATATTTTACACATTTTAACAGTAATTTCTCTCTGTGTTACGTCTCTATACGCTCTGGGCCGCAGTGAGAGCATAAACATACAGCGTGCTGGACCGCCGCCTGGTTATGTATCTGCAGAGATGGGAAGTAACGAAGTACAAATACTTAAGTACTGTACTTAAGTAAAATTTTGAAGTATCTGTACTTTTAGAAGCACTTTTTTCTGTGAGTACTTTTTACTTGTAAAAAAATGCATTTTACATACAAATTTCTTTTAGTACTTTGTACTTTCAAAAATCTTTTTCAAAAACTTTTTGAGTACATTTCTGAGCCTATACTTTTTATTTTACTTGAGTAGCTATTTGGATCAGTACTTTGTAGTCGTACTCGAGCTGTTTTTTCACAAATGTATTTTACTCTTACTTAAGTAAGACATTCGGGTACTTTTGCCATCTCTGTTCCTCACCCAAATGTTATCGTGCCGATCTGTGACCCACAAACGCAAGATTTAATAATCAGTTCAACCCGTTCCATTGTCTCATTCCTTTTGGAATAACTAGTAGAAGCAGCCAGCCTATTGGTCCAGAAGAACATGTGATCACTCTCGCCTATTGCGTTGCTGGTTTTGCCGTGTCAGTACAATCTTTGAACTTTGTCGTTCTTGGATGCAAAATGGCGTATCACTGTTGTATCGCCCGCATGATGCCCGTCCTCCTCCTCCTCCTAGTGGCAGAGGGCAGCGTAACATCCCTGCAGGCGATCGATGATCTTGAAGATCATGGCGTCGGACGAGCGGCGATGACCCGCTTAATTCTTCATTCAGCGCCTCGCAATCGATGTGCTCTAATGAGAGACGCAGGGACGCAAAGACAGGGACGGTGGCGCGCTGCAATCAGCACGTGTGTGTCTGTGTGTGTGAGTGTGTGTGTTTTTTTGTGTGTTAACCAGGGCTTTGAACCAATATTTTTTCCCAAGCGTTTCGTTCCGAACAGAAACAGAATTATAACGTTTCCGGTTATGTGTTCCACCAATAAATTGACGTTCCTAAACCGGTTAGAACAAAAAAATATTGTTCCCGGAACGGTTAATTTTGTTCCTGTCAGCTGTTTAATGCTATGTAATATTTGTTGCGCCGAACCAGAAGCGACTCGCTACAGAGGCCCGCTGGTAGCGCTCTACAGCCGAGGTCTCGTTGCTCTCGTTGAGTGTCGGGGCGAACCCACAACACACTGCAGAGAGTCCCGCAACGATTCGTACTTCACTGCTGCATCGAAGATTTTATAAATACTCTTGTTTTATTTCTGAAGTTATCCCAAAGTGCACTCCTTTGAGGAACTAAATAAAACGAGTATTAACCGGTTACCATTATTTTAAAATAAGTGTTCCTGTTCCGGAACATAAAAAATAATAACGTTTCCGGTTTCGTTTGTTCCCTGGAAAACACTAAAAGTTCCCGGTTTTCGTTTTCGTTCCTTGAACCGGTTCAAAGCCCTGGTTTCAATAAACCTTTGTGTTCGCTCCATCTCTGAACTCACCAAGGGTATTGGATTTCACGTTAAAATATCATTTGGAGTCAGAAACCACGAGCACTTTGTTTTGTTCTGTGTGTCGGAAGAGGACTCTGGGAGGAGCTGTGCGAGAATTTCGGTGAATGGTCACACCATTCACCGAAGAGTCTCCAACAAAATACCGAGCTGGCCACGGGATCCTCGACCTTCACAGTGCTCGCAAATATCCAACCCTGTAGGCCCTGAAAGTATCCACCTAAGCAGCTTAAAACATGAAAAATTAAAAAAGAAGATACCTCAGGAAAAATGATAATGGAAAGGTAGAAATATTTCAATTGGGAGGCACATCACCTATAAATTATTACCTAGATTATATTGATTTCTAAGTAAATATTTATTAAATTTGTTCACATCTGCTTGTTGAGACATCAAATTAAATTGAGTACTTGCTGTGCTTTTACTATTGGTGTTAATTGGTGGGTGCCAACAACATGCCTCTTTAGGAGATGTGTGTAAATAATAAGATAATTCATTTTCACAGGATTTCATGAAGCACTTCAGTGCCAAAAATGTCGACACAGATATTACTGACTTTCGGGAGGTCCACCAAACGTGCAATTTATATCTAAACAGAAAAAAAGAGGATCTCTTCTTTCTGGCAAGCAAGCTGGTAAAGATGTGGGTTTGTTCATGAGATAATGGATAGTACAACTTATCTACTGGAATGACGTTGAACAATATCAACGTTCATGTTCATATCAAGCGTGAGACATGTGCAGATAATGTCTTAAGAACATGACCTGGTCTAAACTAGTGTTCTATAAACCAAAACCCATATGTGACCACAAGCACTGAACCATTTCACTAAAGCCTCTGCTACACTACATGATAGGGAGCTGAAGTTGTCGGGACTAACTTGCATCTATCCGCTTTAAATCGTCTACTACACCGACACCTCGGTATCGCTCGAAATTTCTGTGCCATATATGGGCGGATACAATATATGGGTTTATGCGCAAAAGAATGGGCGGAGTCATTTTGTCCCGTCGTTCTGTTGGTCACTTCCGGTGCCTTATTGTTGCCCATGTCAACTCTGGTACTGGATCGAGGTCCGAGCCGACAAAACACACACGAGTTAAAAATCCGACCACTGGATGTCGGTCTGTGACCAGTTACACATCAGCCCCTTTGCATCGTTCATCATTTTACATTAATATTGATGAAATACAGTCCAAATTCTACTTGAAGTTACTCACCGAGTGGTCACATGTTCTTCTGGACCAACAGGCTGGCTGCTTCTACTAGTAATTCCAAAAAGAATGGGAAAATGGAACGGGTTGCACTGATTATTAAATCACGTGTTTGTGGGTCACAGATCCGTACGAGAGCATTTGGGTGTGGAATAGCACACCGCAAGTTACCACCAGCCCTAACACAGTAGGTATGTGTTCCCACCGAATAGAGATGTCCAAAACACATCGAAAGAAATGGCACCGGAAGTTACGTTCATAGTACAAATTGAACTGGAAGTACCCCCCGAACCTGTCTATAGATCCATTAAATTTGCAGTGGAGTCACAGCTTAACACCTCCCAACCAGCACAGTGCGTTCACTCACAGGTGAAAAGGTGGGAGCATGTTTTCCTCAGCTTGACCGCCTGCTCGTAAAGTTTGCGGGCGCTGCGGTTCGATCCCGGCACCAGACGGTTCCTCATGGTTTTGACTCCAGCCTTGCTGTCTGGGTTCAGGAAGACCACGATGGGGTACCACTGGGTGTAGTTTAGGGTGTCCACTGCCTTTGGCGTCACGTCAAGCAGAGCGTGCAGGTCCTGGATGAGTTAAGAGGAACAACATAAGTCAGACAAGTGTTTCTCAATAGGCGCTGCCGCCATCAAAAGAAGGAGCTTGTTGGACAAGGTTGTTACTAAGATGCTAAAATCGATCAGCCTAACTATATGCACTCGGAAAGTGCAAACCTCTGCCAAGGCCATGATAAAAGGATCCCCCATAAAAGCGTCCTATCCAAAATGTCAAACAAAACACATTTCATTTTCAGATCAATTTAATCGTGCGGCTCTAGTCAGGAGTACTAAAAGTCAGTCAGCTCATTCAAGAGGAAATAGGGAACAAAGCATTACCAAGTTAACTTGTTTTAACTGGTTCAACTTGTTTTAACTTGTCTTGACCTGTTTCTACTTGTTTTTAACTTGGTTTAGGTCCCTCCCGGAGTTTGCAAACTCCACTCACGGACAGCCGGGTGAAATATAGCAACTCTGCTAAGCCCGTTTTGTACAACCATCTTCTCATGTCGCATATCTTATGCTGAAATGTTAAATGGCTCTGTACTGTCTGTCCTAAAATAAAATTCATTCATTCATTCATTCGAACGGAAACCCACAGGAACGGTAGAGAGCCTACCTGTTCAATGATCTGTCGGATTGTGTTGAGTCTGACCACACCTGACGACTTCTCACTGCCCGCGTCCTTTGGCTCAGTTTCTGAAATAAGTAAAAACAAAGACATAGGCTGTGCCCGAAATCGCCCCCTAACCCCCATATAGGGCACTATATGGGGCGCATGCCATTTTGTAGGGGTGTCCAAATTCTCCATGCACCCCATATAGGGCACTGAAAGTATCCCACAATGCACCGCGAAACGTAGTGAGCATAAGATGTACCCTAGATGGAGAAATATAACCCATAATGCATTGCGAGACGCATGACACTAATTAAAACGTAGAAGAAGAAGACGACGCGCGCTCCAAAACAAAAACAATGGCGGACGGCGTCAGGGCGCAGCAGCAACCGACGGCGGCAAATAATTATAAATGTGAGTATAATTGATTTTCTGTGATAAAGTATACATTTATTATAAAAAAAAACATGCGAATGCCACGGCCAATGCCAACAGGCAATGACGTCACTATACGACAGCGGTGACGTAAGTTAACAGTGCCGATTCTAGTGTCCGAAATCTCGTCGCTGAGATTGAGTGGACTATATAGTCAGTGCCCTATCCAGGGGCTAGGGGCTAGGGGTTAGGGAGCGATTTCGGACACATCCATTATCACCATCCACCCGTTAGGATGAATTGGGCATATTTTAATAAACACAATGGAGATTACATGAGGATCACGTTTAGCTCCAACCAGACAAAGCTAGTGAAAGCTTAACATGGAAAAGGTGTACGCAGGTAATCTTATGTAATTAGAATTGCATAAAATCAAGTTGCAGCGTCACTTACTTGCAACGACAAATTCATTGGGCAGATCGTTGGCCAATTTGTCATTGGCAGCATCTGCGATGGGTCCAAACAGCACCACAGGCCTCCTGAAGCCAGCTAAACACACACACAAAGTATTAGAGGACATACCTGGAGATGGAGGGGATGCTTTGTATCACTATTATTGGTAATCTCTCGGTTAAAGCCAGAGCGGGTCTCACCAGAGGCAAGGAATATCATGGGAATAACTCCCCCACCGTGCCCGCAAAACCATTATGAGCAGGCCACTTGAAGAAGAAGAAGCTCCAATGTACTGTTTGATGAATACACCCTGCTTAATTCAGGGAGGAGGTATAGGCTCCCTTTGTGACCGTTACAAACATTCTTTTGTGCCGGCATCCACCAAGTTGCTTAACGGCAGGTAGCGACCTTCTGTTACCAACTCTGTTTTGACATAGGATGGTGAGAGGATGGGGTGTACCTCTGCTTTCATATAAATCTGCTATTATTTCTAGCTTTTAATCCACCAGTCTGTTGTGTAATGTATGGTTGATGTTTGCTAGGTTTCTTTAGCATCGGTGAACCTTGGGCTCCGAAATGAATTTCTCCGGATTGGAGACTAATAAAATAACCCTTGAGCCCTTGATTAAATCTTGCAATTGCAATGCTAAGCTATTTTAAACCCACTGAATTTTCATTCCGGCTCTGCACTTGAGAGCCGGAATGCACTCCACTTGGTGGTTGGTGTGTGCATATTGCGAAAAAACAGCCCCCTAAAAAGCCTCCATAACAGTTACATTTAGCAGTTTATTCATGTTTTCAGTAACAGAAATGATTGAATCAGTTAAATGAAAAGATGCCGAAACTTGAAAACTTCTCACAGGGAGTAAGCAGCATATATACATATTATGAATGGATGGATGTTAAAATGTCTTTAGAGGTTTTGAGCAGGGCTCCAAACCGGTTCAAGGAACGAAAACGAAAACCAACGAAAAAAGATTTCTTCAACTGTTCCAGAACAGAAACGGAACGTTATGAAATCCAGAAAACCGGTTAAAAACGTTTTTTTTTTGTTCTCTATATATTTGAACATATGTTATGTCTGGGAGACTATTTCTGCTTGCACATCCATCCAGCTTTCACTGTCAGTCATCAAGCCCCATGCATCTGGGGCTCCATCTTATGGACAGACGAGGAAGTGAATGTAATGGTGTTTACGGTTGCACTGAAGTTTGAAAGTCCACCAAACATTTCTTGTGTAGACTATATCTAAGTGTAACATTGCACAATATAAGGAACTTTAAGAACGAACTAAATTTTTGTGTTCCGAACCGGTTCAGGACCGATATTTTGGTGGCGGAACGGTTCCGAGAACGAAAACGTTAAACATGAGCCTGCCTGAACCGTTCGGAACGGAACGTTTAAAAAATAATTTCGCTCTCAAGCCTTGGTTTTGAGACAGCGATGTCATTTGAAGATGCGCAAGGTTTACCTTCTCGCAGCACCACCCGCTCGTATGCCGGGAATCGCGTCGTGACCGGCGCGGCGGTGAGGTCGTCGCGGCTCTTGCGGAGATCTTTCTTCTTGGCCGCTCGCTGTCCTCTCAGCCGCCAGAAGTCACCACGATCCGTGCCGGCGGCCGCCCGCTGGGCGTTCTGGACGTTAGCCATTTGCTCTGCTCTGTGGACCAGGTTGAAAGGGCATTAAATGATCCTATATGAAATAAAGTAATATTCTGCTAAAGGGATATCCTGAAAACGTGATAGAATGATCAATGAAATATTGTAGGGGCATGCTTTCTGGAGGATTCAACAGGAATCAGAATTGTGACGTCACAGGGGCCCAAGTCAGCCATCTTGAAAAATGTTATGCTTTATATGAACTTCAATTTATATGCGTTATCTTTTTTTTGTTTTTAATGTTTTTTTTTCAGCCCATTCCAAGCTTTATTTATTAGGGTTAGTGGAAACAGGTGAAGATGGGGGGTAGACATGCGGGAAATACGTCGGTGGTGGGATTCGAACCACCGACTCACCGCGCCATTAAGGCATATGCGTGCTTTCCAGTGCACTGCCTAACCGACTGCGCTACTGGGCAGCACTATGTGTCATCTTAAAATCAAACAACTATTCTGCGTGCGTAGATAATAATGTGTCCAGAATACTTGGTAGTGATGGCAATTTGTAATCACAGACAGGTGTAAGATCCGATGCTGTGATTTCATGTATGCCTTCCGGTGCCATTGGAGTATTACGTGTGTATACCTTTAATCTGATTTTATTACCTAAATATACGTCTATTATCCGTAGGGACCGGCTCATCTAGCCAAGATTGAGACTGATTGAAAATCTCAATCTCCTCTTTCCTCCAGTCCTCTGTTAAAGGAGTACTGTTAATCAACCAAAATTAACTAACATCAACAACAAAAAATTCCAAAGCAGTAGTTATTTCTTCAACTAGGCCGAGATTGAGATTGAGTGAAAATTTCAATTCTCCTCTTCTCTCCAGTCCTCCGTTAAAGGAGTTCTGTCAAAACAAATCAACATTAACGATTTTCAACTAGGCCGAGATCAAGACTGACTGAAAGTCTTGATCTCCTTTTTCTTCTTTCTTCTCTCTTCTTTCCAGTCCTCCGTTAAAGGAGTTCTGTAAACAACCCCAA
>OMKY01151531.1:2232-12352 GCA_900302395.1 Bregmaceros cantori
ATGAACTTGTCGAGGACGCCCTCCACCCACATCTGCATGCGGAGCAAGTTGAGTCCATAGCGCCAGACCAGGCGGATGATGTTGACGATGAACCAGTCACTCTCCTCGAAGATCAGCTGCTTCCCGTCAAAGATGGCCATCTTCGTCGGGACATTGGCGCGCTGTCCGATGCCTGGACATGTGGATGGAGATACTTGGAAATGTAGAGGGAGGCTGAACCATGAATCACAATAGTTGTTCCCACCGTGGTTTATCACAACGATGGGAAAGGCCATGTGTTTTTTGAGTGATTATTAGAGCTGCAACTGATTAATCGATTGATTGACGACTATTGAATTAATTGGCAACTAATTTGATAATCGATTAATCGACAGCGATTCATCGTTTCCTTGTTTGGTCACTCCTCTGCTTAAATGTGTTGAATATGTTGACATTTGCAATATCAACAATGTTTCAGGTTGATAATCAACACAAACCTCACCGACATCTTTGCCGCATGTCTCCTCCCACTTCCTTGCCCTTTTTCCAGCCAATCCTGAATAAAGCTCCAAATGGGGCGCAAGAAAAGTCATTTGTTCCGAAAATACAAATGTTCCGATTCCAAAGAAAACAATGAACAGATTAATCGATTAATCCTCAGAGAACATGGTCGATTAATCGATTATCAAAATAATCGTTAGTTGCAGCTGTAGTGATTATTGCATTTTAAATGTAAAATGCCTTTGTCCGCTCGCTGCCTTGAAACTGAAAGTACTGCACTTTGATGCCTGGGAGACATACACACATATTGAGCCTGCAGCTTCACTGTAAACATGCCTCTTCATCTTGTTAGCAAATACAAACGATGAGCTTTTTTGTCATAAAGACATTAATGGAAGGTGTGCTCGCTTGTAAAAAAAACAACAACAAAAAAATGCAAATGACCCACGCTGAGTTTTACGTTCATTTTCCATTTAGGTGCAGTTAAAATAACTATTTGGAGCCAACCACCTCCTCATGAAAAAAAAATGCAACTACAAATCCGCAATATATCGCAACGCTGGGGGAATAACTGAATTTTTAATTTGGAGTAAAACCGCGCAGATGGACTCTGACTCACTCAAAAGCAGAGCTCGAAAACTCATTTAGAAATTTAAAAAATTAAAACTACGTTGGTTTTTAATGATTTCATTGAATCGCATATCTTCTCATCAAGGCTTTGAACCAGTTAAAGGAACGAGAACGAACACCGGGAACTTTTTGTAGTTTGTAGGGAACAGAAACTAAACCGAAAACAATGTTTTATGATCTGGAAGAGGAACTTGGAAGAATGTCCTTGTCCACTCTTGGATGTTATCTTCCTATCGCTTTCTCCGTCCTCCTCTCTTTCCACCTGTGGCAGACTTTTTCCTCTATGTGTGTGTGAAGACATGCACAAAATCTTGTATGCCAACACCAGAGATGGGCAGTAACACATTACATCCACTTAGTTACATAGTTAAAATTTTTTGTGTACTCTTTTACTTTTGAAGTACATTTTTTACAAGTTACTCTACTTTTACTCAAGAAAATTTGAGGTGAAAAATGTTTTTTATTGAGATGTCAGCAATTCGCTACTCGTTACAATAACTTGGCCTTTACTGTTGGCACATATGTTGGCGTCATATTCCGCTCTCCCTCTCGGGCGGTCTCTCTCGGCCTTTCTCTACCTCGGGCAGTCTCTCTCTCCCTCACTCTCTCCATCGGTCTCTCTCCCTCTCGGGCGCTCTCGCTCTGGGGATTGAAAATCAACAAGGGTCATTCAATTGCATTTTGAAAAGAGAATCTGTCCTAATTTATTTCATTTTTAATAAGTTACTCAGTACTTTTGCTACTTAAGTAATTTTTTTGTGGAGTACTTTTTTTTTTTACTTTTATTCGAGTCAATATTTGGATGACTACTTTTTACTCTTACTTGAGCAATATTTTGCCGAGGTAACAATACATTTACTTAAGTAAATTTTATGGCTAATCTGCCCAAAACTTTGTACAAGGCGCCTGTGACGTCACAATTTGGATTCCTTGAAAGAAACTGTTGAATCCTACAGAATGCAAGACTCTACAATATTTCAGGGTGTAGAGGTATTTGTGTAATGAGGAACACAGCCCCTAACATAATGCTCTTTATTCGTCAATGGACAAGGCAGGAAGGAGGATGAACACTGAACTCCCTGGTGTCTTCAGCCGACAGCCGAGGGGGTGTGTACATGAAATCACAACGCAGTTGGGCATGCAAGTGGTGGTCAAAGAGCGTCACAGAGTGTTCACACGTGTATGAAATTTCCCCAAGAAATGTGAACTGCTACAAGGGTTTCATTAATGTTTCGGGGACATCCCTTAGCAGTTGACAACAAACTAGATTCCCAATGCCAGTCTCCATTCCCAGTGTCATGGCCCTAATACAATAAAGCCAACACGTAAGCTTGGGTAAAAAACAAATATGTTAGAATTAAGTACAGAAGAGTAGGTAGGCTCTTCCGTGGCAATACTAAAGAATGGAAATGAAGTCAGAGGCAAAGAGTGGAAATAGTGAGACAGAATCTTTTTTGCAATATTAATATTGCAAACTTTTATGCATCGTTCCGATCTTAATTGAAAAAAATGAAATGATTAATCGATTAATCGTCAGTAAAAATGAGCGATTAATCGCTAATCAAAACTGAAGCACTCAAGAGATTGCAAACATGCGCCTAAGCCCTAAACCTAACCCCTAAACCTAGTCCAACCTAAAATTAAAAACCAAAACAAAAAAAAGCACAATTTGCAGGTTGAAAAAAACAAAAATACCCAAAGAAGTATTCACGGCCTGATTCGAACTCTGGACGTTGCCGTAAGAGTCGGGCGCGCTGTCGCTGCGCTATACTAGCTGATGCAAAGATTGGGAGCAGACAATCTTAAGTTGCCGTTGATGGCGAGTCAGTTATAATTCCAAAACATCCCAAATGCGATGGCACCGACGGTCAAAAATGGCAACGGCGTTTGGGAGACTAAACCGCGAGCGCAGCTGTGGGAGAACACGGAGCATTTTGCCGGCACGCGAACGCTGTTCGTTCACCCGTTAATATATATAATAAAATCACGTCTTTCTTTCGTCATTTCCAACAGCTCTGCAAAATTTCATCCAGATTCATGCTCAACTTTTTCAGTTATCGAGGGGACAAACCAACGCGGGTGAAAACATAACCATCTCCGCGGGTTCCGCCCCGGCGCAGGTAGTCATCAGTTGCAGCCCTACAACAAACGGGTTGCGTGGTTCTCACCTAGAGTGTCTACAAAGTGCTTCATGTGTAGATTCAGAGGGTGTATGATGGAGCCTCCGGTCTCGTAGTCGTGTTGGCCCATCCTGGCGGTCGCCAGCCGGCCGCCCACCTTGCCCGCCTCCAGGACGTCGATCTGCACTCCCTCTCCGAACTCCTGCCGCAGGAAGTAGGCCGCCGAGCAGCCGCCGATACCCGCGCCGATCACGGCTGGGGAGAGAAGAAGACGGGAAAGTTTGACACTCTAAGCAAAGGCTGTGTCCGAAATCCCTATTCCCTATATAGTGCACTATATAGAGCGCACGCCATTTTGTAGGACTGTCCCGAATAACCTGTGTACCCTAGATAGTGCAGTCAAAGTATCCCACAATACACCACGAAAAGTAGTGAGCATTGATGTACCCTAGAGTAGACCAAGCAATAAAACCAATAATGCATTGCGAGACGCATTTAAAAAATTACCTAAACTACAAACATGGCGCAGCGGGAGTAAATAGCAACCAACCACGGCAAATAGTTATAAATGTAAGTCCTTTTGACTTTCTGCGATGGTTGAATTGAATTTTATAATGCTATAATAATTTTGATGCCATCGACTCCAGTGTCCGAAATCTCGGTCTCTGCTCACATCGTACTTAACGTCAGTCTTCATGGCTGGGTAGGACTGGATTCTTAACTCACTGACTGCCAGTGATGTCTAAAGTTGTTAACTGTTAATGGTAGGCAGTGTGGAGCTTGTCGATAAGGATGACAGTAACGAACTACTTTTCAGATGTTTGAGTTGTCACCAAGGTGAGTGTTGTCGTTGGCGTACTGGTTAAAGACGCTCTCTTCTACCCAGTTTCTGAATAACCCTATCCGATGAAGATGAAATACGGCACTCGTGCCATACACCGCTGTGGGGCCATATAGAGGGAACGTAAAGCAGTGCCGTTTAGTGCCACCTAGTGGCCACTGACTGCATTGCACCTGCAATTATTCAAGATTTTGTGAGAAATCAACAGTTTTTAGTTGTACGCAGAGATGTGACCAAGTCCCTCTTTCAAGTCTCAAGTCTCAAGTCCTTCTTGGGCAAGTCAAGTCAAGTCATCATTAACATGCTGTCATTTTAGCTCCAGAATCTAATTTTAATAAAGTCAAAAGCAAGCAATAGTTTGGCTTTTATAATAGCATCATTTGATTTTTTGCTACTTTGAGATTCTGGAGGTAAAATGACAGCATGTTAATGATGACTTGACTTGGAGTTGACTTGGGACTTTGACTTGCCCAAGAAGGACTTGAGACTTGAGAGAGGGACATGGTCACATCTCTGGTTGTACCCACCCATGTTTTGGGTGGGTAGAACCAAGCTTTTTTTTCTGATGACGGAGAGTCTGAAGTTCCCATTGCTATTTGTTTTGTTGGCAGGAACACAGAACTTAATTTTCTATGGTCAGGTTGTATTTTACCAATTCTCTTTGGAGGATCTTTCTGGGCTGGCACGGAGCGGTAGGAACGAGCCAAGACCATGGCTAGCAGCCACACTCCACGGGGACCCATGATGGAGAAGTCCTGTTATCTAGGGGGAGAGAGAGAGAGGGAGAGAGAGAGAGACAGAGAGAGAGAGACACACACGGATGGACACAGAGAGAGAGAGAGAGAGAGAGATAGACAGAGAGGGAGAGAGAGGAAGATAGACAGAGAGAGAGAAACAGAGAGAGACAGACAGAGAGAAGCAGAGAGCGAGATAGACAGAGAGAGAGAGAAAGACACACACACACACACACACACACACACAGACACACACACACACACACACACACCTACTTATCGCATGCAGGTGGATCAAGGGTCACACTAATAGGATAACGAAGTTAATTATAAATAAATGAAAGTTATTCTGTTATAATGACATTACTGAGGAATATGTAAATGACTACCTGATCACTGGGATCCACAGGTCAGAGGTCATCCAGGGACCCACACGGAACCACCGGACCCTCCGCCGCCAGGAGGTGCTGACTGCCGCCGGTTCTGGTTCTGGTTCCACTCGGGACCCGCGCAGTGTCCACCAGCGGCCCGGGAGGAGCAACGTCAGCCACCTCACTGACAGCAGAAAACGCCGGGTCTGTCCCGGGTCTGTCGCGGTGTAAACCGTGTTTTGAAGAAGAGGAGTTCGTTACATTTGACTGAAAACAACTAGTTTAACCGGAAATACGTCATTGACGGAGATCATGGAGCCTTTACAATAAAAGCCATCCACACATTTTCACCGAACATCAGCAAGTCAGTCTCAGTTGTTGTAACTTAAAAATGTAAACAAATGTAAAATAAGTGTAACTACTGGTTCATGTTAAATAAAGTATGTATTACGTATACATTTCTCATTTTTTAAAACGGCTTCTTTATTGTAAAATTGTATAAATAAGGGAACCCGCCTCTAACAAAATTCTCCCTTATAGATTAGTTTACAAATACAGTGGGCTGGCATTTTGTCCCGTCGGGATGAAACAGACTTCCGGTGCCTTATTGATGCTAATGCCAAATCTGGTACTTGACCGAGGCCCGAGCACACAAAACAGACAAAACGCACGCCAATTCTGTGACCGGTTACACATCACACCAGTACCATGCAGTCAAAATCCAACTTAAAGTTACTCACCGAGTGGTCACATGTTCTTCTGGATCAATAGGCTGGCTGCTTCGACTAGTTATTACAAAAGGAATAAAATGGAGAAAATGGAACGAGTCTCACTGATTATTAAATCATGCGTTTGTGGGTCACAGATCCGCACGAGAGCATTTGGGTGTTGAATAGCACCCCGCAAGTTACCCCCATCCGTTTTAAATAACCCTGTAGGTGTGTGTTCCCACCGAATAGAAATGTTGAAAAATTGCCAAAAAACACATCGAACTAAATGACACCGGGCATGGCGTTCAGACACTGGAAGTACCCCCGAACTCGTCTTAGAACTGACCATCACAATCACAAGTGTCCAACATTGTTCCCTATCCCCTACGCCCTACTCCCCATATAGTGCACTCACTTGTAGTGCCCTCAACAGCAACGGCCACTAGAGTCGGAGCCGTCAAAATTATTATAAACTATAATTATAAAATTCAACAATCATCACAAAAAGTCTCAAGGACTTACATTTATAACTATTTGGGGCAGTCGGTCACTATTTACTCCCGCCATGCCATTTTTTCTTTTAAAGTTTAGTTCATTTTTAAAACGTCTCACAATGCATTATGGTTTATATTGCTTTGTCTAGGCCCTAGACTCTAGGGTACAACCGATGCTCACTAGTAGTCACTACTATTTGCGGGGCATTGTGGGATACTGCAAAATGGGGAGGATATGGAGCGATTTCGAACACAGCCACTGAATCACAATGACATTTTTCACACTGTACAGCATAGCAGCTAGGTTTGTTTCCTGTTGTCAGCAGAATGTCGATATGTGTGTGGAATCTGTCCCAGAAATATGGCACGACATAACATCTAAAATTGTGAGCCTGTAAGAACATTTGTGCGTGAGCATTTGACCCAAAAAATGGCTAACAATAGCTCTTCATCAACTAATGATAGTGTAGTGAATGGTGGCCGCGGCTGGGTGCCATAGGGCATGCTGGGTACAAAACGCTTAGTGACCGAGGTGTCACTGACAGCGCTCTTTAAATACGATCTGTATGGCGCTTGGCAAGTAGCCAGGCTTGGCCTCTTGTTGACCGCATCCAGACGTATCTCCCCCTTCTCCACGTGGGGGCGCCCCATCATCATAGTGTCAGAAGTGGGATCGCGCCGCTCGGCCAGATCGTGGGGGACACGTGTAGTGGAAGCTGGGCTCCCGAGGACGGAAGCCTTGTGGGAGGGGGGCAGTGTAGTGAATGGTGCCGCTGCAGCTGGGTGCCACGGCGGCATGCTGGATGGAAACCCTTAGTGACCGAGGTGTCGCTGACAATGCTGTTTAAATACGATCTGGATGACACTTGAATGAATGAATGAATGAATTAATTTTATTTGAGGACAGACAGCACAGAGCCATTAAACATTTCAGCATGAGACATGTGATACATGAAGACAAGACGGGCTTAGCAGAGTTGCTTTATTTCACCCGGCTGTCCATGGATGGAGTACATACTCCAGTGGAGAAATTAAAACACAAGTTGAAACAAGTTGGCTAAAAGGGTTGAAACCATTAAAACTAGTTAAAATGGTTAAAACCATTAATACAAGTTAAAACTAGATGGTGGAGGTTAGGGCCAAGATAGTGGGTTCATATTGTAGCGGTTCGCATTTCTAGGGGAAATTCTATGCACACTTGACACTCTGTGACATGCTGTGTCATTCAGTTCCATAACTGCATGCATGCATTTTCTAACTGCATTGTGATGTCGGAGACACACCCATAGCACTGTCTGCCAAGACACAGGGTGCATTGTGATGTCAGGGACACACCCACAGCGCTGTCTGCCAAGACACAGGGTATGTCTTGGTCCATTCTCATTCTGTTTTGACTCTTGAAGAATAAACAGCTTTTAGGATAGAGGCTGTGTCCTTCCTTTACACACATACCTCTACATTGGTGACCCCGACTGCTCTTGGAAGTTTCCCAGAGTGAGAACACGCCCCCTGGGCGCCCGGGGGGGCCAGCTACCGGCGTCTGACGCCACTGGGAGGACACTCGACACAGCCGGACACTCGGCATATTGCATGTGCTATGGTAGTTCTAACAACTACCATCAGGAACCGTAACAGTTGCAGGTTAATGCCCAAAGACTACTCAATATTTTTAAAATGTAAATCGTAAAACCGGATGTAGTACAACAACAGCATGAGTCACTGTGGTCTTGCTGGTTGTGTTGCAAGTTAGATGTTGCAAGTTAGATGATACAAGTCAACGGGGCCAGCTGGATGAAGGACCGCGCATCGTCCGCGGACTGCCCATCAGCACCGCTACAAGACGGATAGTCTACCCGACTAAGCACATCACACCACGGTTCAATACTTTGACGAAGTTTCCTTGGATAACCGTACGATTCCTGGCAATTCAACTCATCCGGGTGCTGTCTCTTCTACCAACAGCACGACCCCCAGGAATCTGATTTAGCCCCAGTGGACCCGAATATTGAGATAAGTCTGTTGATGAAGCCATGGACAGCACTTAGATAGACTTTGTTAAATGTATCTTCATGACCTCTAAAGGGTCTTACAACTTCATTCATGACATTTTGAGTTACCTTTTTTTTTGTAAGTTATTTTTCCGGTGTCAGCGCCGTTGTTCCATCTTTATTGGATAGGATTAGTCGGAAACTGGGTTGAAGAGATCGGGGGTAGACATTGCAGACAAGTCGACGAGCGTAGTCGAAATCGCGACACTGTGGACGCTGCGGTAGACACAGCACCAGTAACATGAATGGGGTCGCGTTAGGTGCGGTGTCCATAACCACTCGGCCAACGCGGACCCCATTTTTGAGTTACCTTGAAATAAAAGGGTTTTGCAAACCCTCCTTTCTTGTCTCCTGCGTCATTCCACAATTTGCAAAATAACCCGTGACATTAGAATTGGACTTTTGAATGTATTTGGATATCTTTGACACAGTCAAGGTTTCAGAGGTGAATGAGATATGTGCATTATCAGAGTTTCAGGAGCAAGACTTAGGACACAGATTGACTATGTGGTTACCAGAGATGGCAAGTAGCGAAGTACAAATACTCAAGTACTGTACTTAAGTAAAATGTTCAAGTAGCTGTACTTTTAGAAGTACTTTTTTCTGTGATTACTTTTTACTTGTAGTGAGTACATTTTTAACAAAAATATCTGTACTTCTACTCCTTACTTTTACCAAAACAGGCTCGTTACTTTTTTTTTGCATTGACGGAGTAGGATAACGTCTATAATATGAGTCAGTAGGGAGCGCTGATGTACCGAGTACAGTCCCAGTTAATAAGTGGATTTCATTTAGTCCCGAGATATAAACTAAATTAGTCTAGGTTGTTAGTCATTCATTCAAACAATAACATTGACAAACTAACATTGAAAAAATGCATTTTACATACAATATTATTTGTAGTACTTTGTACTACTCCTGGTACTTTTGCCATCTCTGACAGTGTCTCAGATCCAAACAATTACCGTATTACCACAACTTTTTTCCCTCACTTTGAACTATGCGGATTGTGAGGCGAATTGGCTGTTTGTCATTATATTTTCTCTGGTGCGTTGGTAGAAAATGAACCTTTGAAAGCCGCCCCGCTCCTATCCACCTGGTTTGTATCTGCGCATGACACACAGGTGATAGCTCCGTGGTAGGCTTGACGTGGGAAAACCCCAGATACAGAACTGGTATGAAAAAGCCTTTCTGACTTTTCCACTGAGGGAGAGGAGTTTGATCGTTTCAGTGACAAGTAAATCGGTCAATAAAAGTTCTGTTTTGTGTTGGCGTTCAGAAAACGGATCAGTTCAGTTCTGTTCAGTAAAACTAAACTTTAATTTCACTAGATGGCCGCGGCAGACTCTTGGTCGATATATCTAAGCCCTGCTCTATGGAAAGCTAATTGTATTTGTTGTGTTGATGATTATCATTGTGCGTGTGTGTGTGTGTGTGTATGTGTGTGTGTGTATGTGTGTATGTGTGCATGCGTGTGTATGTGTGTGTGTATGTGTGTGTGTGTGCATGCAGGTTACGACATGTCAACCTTCATACGGCGGTACAGTCGTTATCTGAATGAGAGAGCGATGTCTTACAGGCTGGTAGCTGTGGACTTCACTAAGATAAAGAGAGGGTAAAATACACACATTCTCTCTCTCTCTCACTCTCTCTCTCTCTCTCTCTCTCTGTCTCTCTGTCTCTCTCTCTCTC
>OMKY01151539.1:0-12510 GCA_900302395.1 Bregmaceros cantori
GGTATACAAACAAATATCCCAAGAGCACATAGATACACACACATGGACACACACACACATCTGATGCAGATGCACACACACACACACACACAGGGATACACACACACACACACACAAACACATCGAAACAGGCACACATTCGGACACACACTCTTTGATGCACACACACACACCCACACACACAGGTATACAAACACACAAATATCCCCAGAACACATAGATACACACACATGGACAAACACACACACATCTGATGCAGATGCACACATAGACACACACAGGGATACAGACATACACACACAAACACATCGAAACAGGCACACATTTGGACACACACACTTTGATGCACACACACTGTGACACACACACATGTATACAAACACACAAAATATCCCAAGAGCACATCAATACACATGCATGGACACACATACACACACACAGAGAGACACACACACACACATACACACACACACACCGACCCACCCAGCAGTGTTAACTTGGTGCCAAGTTCCCCACTAGCAGCTCCTTAGCAGCCATGCTGCCTCCTCCAGCCTCTTTGTTATTCATGGGGCAGGGACACGCTGGCCCAGGTTGTCTAATGCTGCCAGTGTATACCTGCTGCAACCAGCGCTAGATTGGAGCCATTCATCACCGAGCAAGGACACCTTTTATTAGTCGGTGCCACCGCGCTCAGCACCCGCGTGGGTGAAAAGTTAATCGGAATTATCTTAATTATTAATAACAACGTTCTTCTCGACAGTCGAAGGAGGTGTCGTGTTTTGGCAGAGTTGCTTGCGGCTTAGTAATTAAGCAATTAACCCTCTGTGGGTCGACGCCAATACATATTTTCATGGCCAAATGGAAAAATGGGACAAATTTGAGAAAATACACTTCTTGGGAATTAGCGATTGTCTTTATATTAATGAGTTATATTCATACAGAATATTTGGACCTTCACTCTTTGGTTGTTGCTCTTTACCAAAACATTCTGGAAAGATCTGTGAGTTGGCTCAGACCATGTCTGACACTTTTGAGCAAAGAGCACACTCTCTGTATCTCTCCATTTTTGTTCTGTTGGGGGTGGGCGGGGGCACTCAATCATTCCGAAATAATTCCATTTCGATAAAGTTTGAATCCCAAAAACGTTCCGCTTATTTTGTTAGGTTAGCATTAGTGTTTTGGAGGGACCCTAACAAAATAAGAGGATCATTTTTTTTGATTCACATTTACATCACGGCAAATGATACGTCAAAATTCATTTCGGAATGCAGAGGCTTTGAAATGCAGGTCTGTAACCACTTGACCAACCCTACTATGCTCCCATAGAACCACTTGTGAGATCTGTGAGTTGGTTCAGACCGTGTCTGACACTTTTGAGCAAAGAACGCCCTCTCAGTATCTTGTGTTGTTGGGCGTGGGCTTTAAACTCAAAATAAGCAATTGGAATAGGTTGTTGTATTATTAAACTAGATGAGAATGATTAGGGCCAAATAAGTAACCAAATGAACTATGTGTAAGTAACTTCCATCTGATTGCTGCATTGGAAAAAGGGAATGTGGTAGATTATTCATTATGCCATAAAAAGTGTAAACTCAAAGTATCTTATTTAATGTTATTTAGTTACTGACATCACTGGTAAATGTGTATTAGTGTTCACTCTGACATTGCACACAATCATACACAACCTGGCTTGCCCTCACCTAACCCCAGCTCAGAGCACCCAAGCCCTGAGGCCATCCAGCGCTCATGTCACTATAGCACTCTGCTATAATAACGCTCTACCATTACCCAGAAATAGACAATCCTTCACATTGTAACAACAGGTGTCCATGGGAGACACTCCAGCAACACCAGGGTGTCGATTGGAAATCGCCTTCCCCGTCCTGTCCCTTCAAATTCCGTGCTACACCACTCTATCTCTAACCCTGGCTTTCCATTGGTGGAGGCACCGCGCGGTACACATTGCATGCGCTCACTCTATGCTGCTGCATGCTGATTCCATTGCCATCTTGTTGCCAACTGTAGTTTAAAACAGAGCTTCAAACCGGTTCAAGGAACAAAAACCAGAAAACAACTGAATTCTACAGAATTTTATGAGGAGCGGAAATAGAAACGGAAAAAGATTTATTCAACTGTTCTGAAAAAGAAACGGAACATTATGAAATCCACAAAACCGGTTAAAATTTTTGTTTTTCTGTTCTCTATATATTTGAACATTTCCTATGTCTGGGAGACTACTTCCGGTTGTGCATCCATCCAACTTTCACTGTCAGTCATCAAACATGCATCTGGGGCTCCATCTTGTGGACAGACAGGGAAGTGAATATAATGGTGTTTGAAAGCCGGTTTTCACGTTAATACAGTTGCACTGAAGTCTAAAAGTCCACCAAATATATTTTGTATTAACTATATTGAAGCTTAACATTGAACAATATAAGGAACTTTAAGAACGAACAGAATTTTTGCATTCCGAATCGGTTCAGGACTGATATTTTTGTTGCGGAACCGTTCAGAGAATGACAACTTTAAACATAGGCCTGCCTGAACCGTTCGGAACGGAACTTTTCAAAAATAACTTTGTTTTCAAGGCCTGGTTTGAAATAAATATTTTCCCCCATTTACAAATGTGTTGCGTGTGGTTTTGGGGGACAGGCACTGGGAGGGGCCTTGTGCACCGCAGCATCCCGGCGGTGGGGTGACGTGCCAATGCAGTGATGTGATGAGGCCTTGCGGGAAAGTGGTCCAGGCGGCTCGCTCCATCACACACCCACACACGCGCGCACATACACACATATGCACTATACATTTGCATCATTCAAATGAAACCAAAGTGTTTGAAACTTTGAATTCTTTGAAACTTTGAAAACACTGTTTACTTTTTTATTTGGAAGCTAGAAATATTCCAGCTCGTATATTGTTTGAACACACAGAAATGTTTAAACAGTGGCAGCCTTGACAGAATTGCATCCTGGCAGATAATGGTACATTTATAGTTTAATAAATGTGGATTTCACTATTAATTTATTCATGTGATTTCCATGCGCGATAACAAACATAATGATATTGAAAGAAATGCCAGCACATTTGTAAATAAGCCTAATGCATAGCCATTGACTTTTTTCAGCAGCCGCTTGTACATAAACGGCGGTGATAAAGAAAACATGATTCATCTAAAATATTACACTGTGCACCACAGAGGAAATGAAGTTTGAGGTCTGAGGCGAAGTGCAAAATTGGCTCATGAGACCGCATTAGGTCTCCATTGAAGTGGCGTTTGAAAAAAGAGGGGGCAGCTGCAGGTCATGCAGGGATATTTCCTCAGCCCCGACCTGATGTAAACTTTGATATGCAAAGAGGACTCTGACTATGTTTATCTGAATAAGCTTTATACATAAATTCACAGAAAAGAAACTGGTGCAAGATATATGGGCATGCAAAATAGTTACCGGCGCCGGGGCTGCGCTGCGAAGCAGGTTATGTTTTTGGTTGCTTTTTGGTTGGTTGGTTTGTCTGTCCGCAAGCTAACTGAAAAAGTTGTGCACGGATCTGGATGAAAGTTGTTGTAAATGACAAACGGAAGAATTGATTACATTTTGGTGCATTTCTGTAGCCTATAAGTTACATAATCATACTTAATCAGTCACGTGACCAGACTTCTGGGTCACAACGGCCACTGGCTCTAGTTGGCTTGTGCTGAGTATGTTCGCCAGTGGCATCAATCGCAATCAGGGCATCGCGATAATTGGTTGCCACACATACTGCTAGAACTAAAAGTACTACTTTTTGTACCACTACAGCGCAATCTCTGAGTGCTTCTAGTTGTTAATCATAGTTCACTTTCTCCACTTGGAGCAGAATGTGGTTAGCTTCCTTCAGAGGCTTTGGTCCAGTGTCATTCTGTTGAGGGTTGGCAGGTCCAAGTCCTGACCATTCGTAGATGTTGTCGTGCCATCTTTTGGGTTGTCTTCCTCTGCTTTTCTTGCCGATCACTAATCCTTCCACTATTTGGGGATAATACAATGCAACAGTCTTAAGAGAAGATAAGTTCACCTGGGACTCTATGTACACAGGGACAGTCTTTGCACAGGACACTGTACAAAAACAACCATCTTTGATATGTCTACAAAGTATGGAGATATTTTGACTAAGCATATACATCTAATCCAGTAGTGCGCAAACTGTGGTACAAGTACCACCAGTGCTATGTGAGCACGCTCTGGTAGTACGTAAGAGGATTTTTTGATTTTCTACATTTTCACATATTAAATCGCAAAAATCAGATGCATCAGAAATATCAGATGGCTGAGCTGTTTAGCACCAACGCAGTCAATTGAACGCAATGCAGGGCGACTGCCTGCATCCTCATAGAACAAATTAAAGTGCAACGTGGGCAAAGCGAACCTTTACGCACACATTGGCACATCCACAAAATGAAATATTGCTGTGTGAACTAGGTCGAGGGAAAAGAAACTGCCGGCACACGCGTCATTATGGTGGTACCTTGACTGCTGAATACTTTCCCAGGTGGTACTCGGTATGAAAAGTTTGAGGACCACTTGTCTAATCGATAGACTTTTCCAAGTTAGCAACACTGGCTCTTCATCCATCTATGTCTTGCAATCACAAACGTTACAGACCGTTACAGAAGGAAAGTTTTCAGAGAATAACTTTCATGTTGGCACGCTAATCCAATTCCTCCAAACGCTCCACAGAATCCATGGCAAGTCGACAGCCGTTTAAAAATAGTGAAAACTCCTTTAAACCTTCTGCCTCTTCCAACTTTAATAGCTGCCCGGGCGGCTGCTTTGTCTACGTAAGCTGCTGCAATTTCGTAATCCTCGCCAAAATGCTTTTTCAACAGCTTTTTTTTCTGCCTCTGCCTAGCCGCGGCCTGCACGCTTTGACAGCTGCGGACGAGTTGCCTCGATTGGCCCTTTGTGAATTGTTCCAGGCAGCAGAGTCTGTCTCGGCTTTTATCGCTTTCCCCCCCAATACCATGTTCAACAGCTGTGATGAAAAACTGAACTAGAGGGTCACCTCCAGAGATGGGAACAGGAAGACAGGTTGTGTTGTTTTGCTCAGCAGGAGTAGCAGGTAGCCTGGCGTAGCCAGACACAGACTTATTCGCAGTCGCGAATAAGTCTGGGATACAGCAGCTTGTAAGACATGGTGTGCTGGCAAATTTCTTACTCGAGTAACAGTAAAACACATTAGTAAAATAATAACTTGAGTAAGACTACTGAGTACTGATCCAAATATCTACTTGAGTAAAGTAAAGAGTACAGGCTGAGAAATGTACTCAAAAAGTATTTTTGAAAGTAAAAAGTACAGGCTCTAAAATGTACTCAAAATTTATTTTTTAAATTATAAAGTACAAAGTACTAAAAATAAAATTGCATGTAAATTGCATTTTTTTTCAATGTTAGTTTGTCAATATTATTGTTAAAATATATTTTAAAATAAAAACAACCTAATTTAGCTTATATCTCAGGACTAAATGAAAACCACTTACCTTAATATGGGACTGCACTCGGTCCTACCCCGTCAATGCGCAAAAAAAAAAAAAAAAGTAACGAGCCTGTTTTGGTAAATGTAAGGAGTAGAAGTACAGATATTTTTGTTAAAAATCTACTCAGTACAAGTAAAAAGTAATCATAGAAAAAATAACTTCTAAAAGTACAGATAATTGAACATTTTACTTAAGTACAGTACTTGTTACTTGCCTTCTCTGTGTGCTGGTTTGCGATGCTGCGGTCTCCAGATTTAACAAGTCGATAGACATGCATGCACCATGGGGTTGGGCATGCCAGTCTAAGGGCTGATTCACACACAACGGTGAAAATGGGTAGGGACTGTTTCATATGGAGGTGATTTCGTGGGGGTTCTAACCCTAGCAGGAGAGGTTATCTATTGATTTATAAACAGAGTAGTGCTTGGACAGTGACTTCCATTCCTCTATCCCTTATGGCCAGTTCACACCAATGCGATGACCTGCGACAGGCAAATTCTGGTGGCGGTCGGTGACGGCCAGCGGCGAAATGGTTCTGCGACGGCCAGCGACCAATTCCCACTGCTGCGACAGTCTTCTGCGACTGTTCCGTCACCAGTCGTCGCATTGGTGTGAACTGGCCATTACACTGGCTTCCAGTCTCGGATTCTGTAAAGAATGGTACTCCCTTCATCACCTGTCAAGGAACTGAGCAACATCAAAAACAATTGTGTTATTTTCTTATTTGCTTGTCATCATAAAGTTCTTCATTTGCCGTACAAAAAATAGACTTATATATAGACTGTGCCTGTATATCGACTGTGCCTGTATAGTCACTGTCACTGTACATAGACTGTCCCTGTACATAGACTGTCACTGTACATAGACTATCCCTGTACATAGCCTGTCACTGTACATAGACTGTAACAGTACATACACTGTTCCTGTATATAGACTGCCCTGTATACAGACTGTCCCTGTACATAGACTGTCACTGACAAACATTGACCGGTACATGAATGAATAGTTTGAAATTCCCGACTCGCCGTGCAATACGAGTACAAACATGGTAGACTTGTTCAGTGTGTCTCTCTGTGCGGCAAATATCCTATTCCCTCGACTGGATGCTAAGTGGATGTTTACTCGAGCAAAAATATGATAGAGTTTGTTTCCTCTACAGTGACTCCGGCACTGGACTGTAAGCTATGATTTCTCTGTGGGAGATTCTAAATGACTCCACAGCAGCAGCAGCAGCAGCTATGGTGGTGCTAGTCTGTTTGTATACCGCTATCGTTCTGAGCTCCATTAGCCAATGTATAATCAATAGCTCAGTGAGCGTGTTATATGATAATTGGTACCTTATTGTTTGTTTGGTGAAAGACTGAGCCTCCGTTTAGCCACGACTAACCATTTCTCCGCACAAAGGACAGTCTAAAATAGTTTACAGCAATCTTGCTGTTGAGTTTCAGTGACCTGACGGTTGAAGGTGCAGGTTGGTGGTTCGAATCCCTGTTCCAGCAGTTTCCATGCCTTCCATCCCACTGGGCCGTGGTTGAGCACCTCCCAATTCTGCGGAGAGCAATCCATTAAAAAAATACTAAAAAAATAATACGGCAGGCATGGAAAAACACCCTAAAATGACCAGTTATGAAGCAAGCCTATTTTTCCTAAGTGATACTGATAAAGATAGTGATTCAGTCCAAACATGAAATAAAATAAATAAATAAATATTGTTGTAAATTAGGGCTGCAACTAACGATTACTTGAGTATGCTTTAAAATTTTTACTTGTGTAATCAAGACATGTTTTTCCTGGGATAAGTAGCAATTAAGAATATAGAAATGAAAATGCAACATTTTGCTGGATAATGAATGATCAGTTATCAGTGATCAGTCAATAACTAAATGTACATAGACAGTCCCTTTGTGTTTGTGTTTCTTTTGTGACTGTATCCTATGTGTAAGGAGAATGAGATGTAATTGAGTATATGCACACAATGATCGCTTTGACGGTAATAGGATGTACAGCCGATTACCGTAGGGCAACCAAATGCTTATATACACCATCCAAGACACAGATGTTTCCAGTTAGGGTGGCACTTTCACCTAGCAACCACCCGTTGCTATGCTCCTGTTGCATGCTGGGAACTTCCCCGCCCACATTATGTGCTCTCTCTGATCCAATCATATGCGCTGTGTGATTCTAATGTAGCAACCTCTGGTTCGTTTCACACTCGCCACTACATATGCACAAAAAAAATCTCTGTCAAACGTCCCCTCATATTTATTCATAAGCTACCACAAAACCTTATACCCCACACAAGCACTCACACGTGAAAACTCACATGATATACCCACAGATGCAGGTCTTTTTTTGAACAAACCAGCACAGATTACTGTTTGTCAGAGATTAGAGAGAAGCTTTGTGTTGTTTGGTGAAAGAAAACCCGACATGCGTCTCATTGTAGGAGGCTTAGCACCTCTCAGTCTGTCAGTTTCTTTTCAATGAAGAGGTCTAATTGACCTAGGGGACGGCTGCTGTGTTGACACAGTCAACCCCTCATGGTGACTGCGTGGCATGCTGCGACAGCGTGTTGACACTGCTTTATGACTCATAATCAGATACTCGCTGCACATTAACCACCATGATCTCCTGCTGTCAGACGGAAGACGGGAGGAATGCTAAGTAGGTAAAGATAACACCAGGAGTGGATGGTGACCAGTACTGGAGAGTAAGAAGTGCCATGGTTTTAATGATGGTTTTAAAAGTAGCCTTTGTACACAGATGGATTTCCATAAGGACTTTCTGGGTGCCAACAAATTAAATAATGATAACTAGAGCACTCAGAGATTGCAAACCTGTGCCATAGTGGTACAAAAAAGTACTAGCAGTATGTGTGCCAAGCCATTATCAATGCAAGTGCTCGTAGAGTAGTAGCCTGGCAAGCCAGAACCAGCGCATGCTATGCAGGTTATGCTATGCAGGTTATGCTATGCAAGGAGCATATCCAGCGATGTGCGATGCGTGGATAATGCGTTGGTTCTGGCTCACCAGGCTAGTAGAGTAATGTGACTGCGATTGGCGCTGCCGGCCAGTGTGTGTAAGCTGTACGCTCCACACAGAAAGGGCCTTCTTGCTGTGAGAAGGATCCTACTGCAAATATGAGTTATTAGGTCTGTGCGTGTCTTGGGAGTGCTTCCAAGTTGGTATAGAAAGAGGCAAGATAGCGATGGAAGGACCAGACTGACTGCCTGAGGAGCCCCTCTTCGACACTTTTGGGTATTGATTCAAACAGGTGCCGGCCCGTGCAGTTACTCTGGTGAACCAAAACAGCCCTGACGGATGCCAGGACAGAACTGGGCTTTGTCTCAGTGTCAGTGTCTCACTGTCTCTCTCTGGCTCTAGCCGAGAAGCTTGTCGTTTTTGCTGGGTACACCAGGGGGAATCTTACAATGAATCAATTTAAGACTAATACAGGAAAATATTTTTTCCAGAAGAGGGATGGTGATTTCCTTCCATCTGCGAAGGATTAGATGCCTGAGAAAAAGCGTAGAGAAGGCCAAGACTGGTTTCTTTCTACATGGAAGGGCAGAGGGCGTTGCGGGGGGAAAGTACACCAAATCGGGACAGTAATGGCTCCATAACATCCTTTTACAGGATTCCACAACAGGTGTCACCTCACAGTTCTGAAACATCAATCAATGCAGAGAGCTCCTCGTACTGTTCTCGAGACAATCCGAGGTCACTCCGCGATAACAAGCAAGGTGTCAAAACACACCCCCATTGCCCCCTCTTACCTCGCTTCACTCACCACAGCTCGCAACGCTGCATCCCACCCGTGAAGTACAGCAGCCCTGTACGCCGTCTCAGAAATAAGTTGTAAGCCTCCGTCATTATCGGTAATGCAGAGCCGGGAGTTGGGAGTCGGGGGTGCGGAGCAGCAGCAGCGGCGGTGGCTGGGCTGCGGATGATGAACACCAACACCATTTTTTTTCCTGGTGGGTCCTCTCTCAGAGGACGCCTAGCTCATTAACGGGCTCCGGCCGGCTAAGCGAAGAAACGCAGAGTGTGCAGCATGAAGCAAGTAGAACAAGAAGATGAAGAACAATGGTGTGGTGGCCAATGTGTGCATAGGTACACATGTACGTGTCTTCGTGCGTGTATGTGTGTGCATGTGTGTGCGTGTTTCGTACGGTCGTACGGCACCAGTGAACACCCCCTGACTTCCTTAATTGATGCAGTGATTAGAGAGAGTTTCAGAGCTCAGTGACGTGAAAGAGCTTTTCTTCTGATCTCAGGGTTGCTCGCTTATCGTACCTCCCTGCACACAATGGATGGTTTCTATTCTATGTGTGTGTGTGTGTGTCTATTAGTTAATGATTGTCCGCCGAGACCTCCCCCTATGCCTCCAACATAAAGGTGTATGTAGATTATGTTTACAAGCCTCTAATGCCTGGTTGGGCAGGCGTACCGTGACCATACATTAGTGAACACACTATCTGCACGCCCACACTGCGGATACAATTCTTACTGTGCGCTTACATAGGTCGCCACATTGCTGGCTCTGTGGCATATACAGTTTACACAGTCTTGTGCCTGTGGCTTGAGTTCACGCCGCATTCGGCTGTTGTCAGATCGCTTCCCCTCACTGACGTAGGTGTGCTGTAGGTCTGCTTCCCCCATTCTCTCGTCCACCCTTCACCCTGTCAATAAAATGGGAAATTGGTGCTTGCTCCCAAAGAAGAACTTACGCTAAACGGACACCAAGTCAATTATGCCAGGCCACATGAAACAAAACATATTTGTATAATTACCAAAGTCATACAAATTATGAATATTGTACCCTCTCTAGTTCTCTCTCTTTTTTAAAGAAAAAAGGGTGAATAAAGGACAAATAACATACATCTTTAGTCCAGTTCAATGCTCTTCTTCACAAGCTACGTTCCAGCCCCTAGGCACATAGAGCTAATGGCATCTCCACCCCCCACAGTGTGAGTGTGACATAATGTAAATGTAATTTTGTTGCGATTTTACAATTTACAATTTTAATGTTAAGCTTAATTGTCAGAGGCAGCAGCTGAACCTCCCACAGAAGGGGGTGACTCAGAAGTATCCCTCGAAAAGAAAACAAAAATTGAGGGTAGAAAAAACATTTGATTGTTAAAGTCAGACATCCACTTTCAAAGCATGAGCATTTTCAGTGGAAACACATCTAAAAATGACCCCAGACTCTGTCTGCCTGTACAGGCCCGTTGCGTTAATATAGGCAAAGTAGGCATTTGCCTAGGGCCCCCGAGTAGGAGGGGGCCCCCCCAAGGATGACAGGTTACTTATTCAACAGCAATGGCTGCAACAGCGTCCCCTTAGATGTGACGGCCGAAAAGCGTGACAAGAGTAACAGTGTAGTCAAATTCTTATCAAAATGCCTCAAGATTTTTGTAATTCAAGTCATAGTTTTTGTTTATTTTTGCACCAGATCCATCAACGCGTTCTTTGTCACGTGAGCAAGTGGAAGTAATCGATTAAAACGCACAATTTTCTGGAGGACCCCCAGACCCCGCCTCCAAAAAATACCCAAGGGGGCCCTTAACCTACCTTTTGCCTAGGGCCCCCAGAATCTTAGAAACGGGCCTGCCTGTGTACCATGGACGGAGGCAGTAGGCAAACTCTTCATTCAGTACTGGGATTCAGCGGACAGCGTTGTTTTGTCACGGTAAGCAGGGCTTCATCTGCGCTGTGTTTCTCGAAGCTACCGTAGGGGGCACTACTGCCTTGCTAAGACGCTTGCTGCCGCCGGCTATCACAGGCGAGTTAGTGTTAATATCTTCAACTCATAGGCTGTGCCCAAAATCGCTACCTATGCCCCATATAGTGCACTATATGGAGCACACGCCATTTTGTAGGGGTGTCCGAATTCTCCATGTATGCTATATAGTTTACTGAAAGTATCCCATAATGCACCGCAAAAAGTAGTGAGCATTGGATGTACCCTAGACGAAGCAATATAACCCATAATGTATTGCGAGATGTTTTAAAAATGACCTAAACTACAAAAAAATGGCATGGTGGGAGTAAATAGCGACTTACCACCACAAATAGTTACAAATTTAAGTACTTCTGACTTTTTAATGACTTTTTTAATTTTGATGGCGCCGGCTCTAGTGTCAATTGAGCATTAAATGTTTAAGGAGCTCATTCTTCCTATAATTGATCTTAAAGTAATGATATGCCATTTAATATATAACCCATATAGCTTTTAAAGACAAGTATTCTTTAATAAGTGCAATGGGCTAATACCCGTATCTATTCTAGTTGCTATGACAACCTGCAGGCGACAAGGAAATGGAGGCGGTTTTGTCAGCATTTCCTCCAAGTAAGGAAGGCTCTCTGCTAATTAGCCGCTAATTAGCATAGCTTTTCGTTCAGATGCCAGCATTGGGACCATACAAATATTACTATTGGTGAATAAACTTTTTATGTTGTTCAAGACCGAATTTCCTCCAATTTAGGTATGATGTATGAATGTGCATCATAATATTCATAATTTTTATCATAACGGCAAGATTTGCTGATTTCGCTTATTCCTTCACACAAATGTACACCACTGCACTTAGTATTGTTATTTATTTGATTTATTTCAAATCGGAGCCTCTGGATCTTAGGTGTCCCGCATTAGGCAGTGGCCCACATTCAGGCAATCCACCCTATATTCACAGCATGCAATTTTGATGTTAAAATGGTTGCGTGTCTTTTCATTCCCACAATTCTCTTAAGGCGATTAGAACAGTCAATGAACCATAGTAAAAACTTACCACTAATGTATCCCCTCTAGGTCTAGGGGACTGGTGTGCTCTTTAAAGAATGATGCGTCATGGTAGGAGTAGCAGTTGTGCTGCCGGCGAGATTGTGTCATCCTTTGAGCTGCAGAGCCTCGTGGGTATTCGCTGGCGTACGGGAAGCCACTTTACAAACTACCAATTACAACACAGTAGCGAGAGGATGAGCCCGCACCGCAGCTTCAC
>OMKY01151780.1:1502-16008 GCA_900302395.1 Bregmaceros cantori
AGTGCACTATTAAGTTCAGGTGAAAAGCTCAATCTTAATATTTGGGCTATTTTTCAAGGAAAAAAAATGTGTTTCAATACCCTGTAGCTAATCGACTGTTAAAATAATTGTTAGTTTCCGCCCTAGTGTGTTTCTACAATTTGATCACAATTAGCATTTTTCATAGTCAATATTTTTCCCATCAATTAGTCGTTGTTCCCAGTCCCGGTTAGAAGATTCATTTAAAAAGAAACACATTTGTTATTGTAATTTGTATTGCAGTATCCCATTGGAAACAATGATTCTTGGACAAAGTATGAGTGCATGAGGAAAATACTAATATAATTCGCCTTGCGCAATGTTGGTCTCGGTGTGTAAACATTTTGTGCTGGCTGCGGAGGTGTAAACGTTGGCGGCCAAAATATTTATAGATCCAAGAAGAAGAGCAATCTTTTCTTCTTCACCCAAAACAGTTGCTTAGCTACTACACAATCGCAAACATTTGGACACAAATGTGCTGCATTTGAGTACTAAATTCATGAATAACATCATTGTGCATTTATGGCAAAGAATGTGCCAGCATGATGTGGTCATGAAATGGACACATCGACCGTTTCCGAAATCATTAGATACCCTCTGTTCATGCAGGCACGATGGAGTGAATGAATGCTTAAGTTGGCAACATTAATTAAGCCATCGCTGTCCCATGGTCGCGTCATTACGTGGCCGTGGGACGTGGGTAATGAATACTTGACTTATCAGCAATTTACTTACATTTATAACAAGTTGCTTATGGAGGCCATGCAAGGTACTGTTTTTGTTCACTTCCCGCCATGATTTTTGATGGTGAGACCACAATCTATTAGAGGATATTATGGAACACTACTATTCGTGCTGCATTGTGGGATACTTGGGATACTTGATAAACCCTAGTTTCCCACAAGTATCCTGAAACAACTGCACAATGGTGTAGCCACTATGTAGTGCACTATACAGTGATTAGGAACACAACCATGTTTTTACCCATCGGCCTAGGCAATATATAGATTGGATCTATTATGAAACTAACATTGTATATACAAACTGAAGTATGTGTGCTGAAGTAACTTGTATATATACACTTCCCACAGGCTTAATTTATATGTGAATGAATGCATTTGATAAATTGATCTTGCTAGTTATTTTTCCCTAACCATGGCAACCCTGTCGGTGCGTGGGAGGTCTGAATAAAGGAACTCAGATTGGTGCTTTTATTCATGTGGATTCAGTTTTGAATGACACAGCAAGAAGCTGTCCACTGCTCTCGCTCAGTCGACTGATAAGCAAATTGCCTTTTTTTGGAACACTGAACATCTCTCTCCCGGCATCCAGCATATTGCGTCCTGCACATTTGTACTGCAAAATGTGCAAACAAATGTTTGGAAATCTAATGATTTCGGTTCAAATTAAAAAAAAAATGTGTAAATGGTTGTAGAGCTGCAACTGATTAATCTATTAAACGATGATAATCGATTATTGAATTAATCGACAACTAATTTGATAATCGATGAATCGACAGCGATTAATCGTTTCCTTGTTTGGTCACTCCGCTGCTTAAATGTGTTGAATATTTTGTTCAACGTTTGCAATATCAACAATGTTTCAGGTTAATAATCACTACAATTTTGTGCGCCGCACTAGCCCTGTCTGTTAAGAGTACACTGCAAAGCACACAAATGACATGACATATGTGTGGCACGCAGAATCGTGGATTCGCTTCCCCTCCCCGACATCTTGGCCACATGTCTCCTCCCCCTTCTCCACCCTTTTTCCAGCCAATCCTGAACAAAAAAAGACATTTGTTCCGAAAATACAAATGTTCAGATTTCAAAGAAAAAATGAGCAGATTATTCGATCAATCGTCAGAAAAGATGGCCGATTAATCGATTATCAAAATAATCGTTAGTTGCAGCTCTCAATGGTTGTATCGGCTTTTAAGGATTTTTAGGATGGTTGCAGTACAGAAAAGTTGCATTAACTGATTAGTACGACAACACTATGGGTCACTATGGGGCACATAGATCGAATTGCTAGATTAGATGTATATTTAGAAAATGTAAATCTTTTGAGTGAAACATTTTTTTGACGTGGGTATTTTTTTTCCTTCAAAAATTAAATCTGAAATCTAGCTTTCAGGGATGAAAATCAAGAAATTGCTAAATCCTAAATCAATACAGAAATATTGTGATGTCTATTATTTTTGTCTAGTATTTGCGTGTTTGTGTGGATACAAAAAAATATATATTTGTAACTTTTTTTCATGATCTTTGGCTTTAAAAAAACAGATGTTGGTCAATGTTGGTCATAACCAAAGATTTCGGCATTCAAATGTGTCCCTGTTGGAAATGCAGTGCAGCTTTAATACTGTTAAGGTGTTCATTGCCTACTGCAAGCTCGTTGGGACTCCGCACCCCATATTCACTCATTCATGCTAAATCCATTATTCCCCAGTCTCCTTTATTACCAAAAATCAAGGTATTATCCTTCCGTCTCATTGTTCCTTATTCTGAAGCCTGTGGAGCCATTATGGGTTTCTGCATTCCCTGCCTTTCTATTAAATCACAGTCACCTTCACACAGAATAGCAATGTGCCGTTTCTCGCCCCCACTCGTGTCATTCGCTGCAAACATCTCACTCCGTGAGCCCTCTGTCACCTTGCCGTTGTCCTAATTAAGGTACTCGCAAGTTGCTGTGGCAACCTCCATAGTTCACTGCATTCTCGTGCCCAATGCCCCCACAAAGGCAGGTTGTACTGTAATTGTGAGCTCAATTCAATACGCCACACGTCAATCATCATCAAAACCGCAATTGCCTTGATGTTTACTTGAAGTTAGGGTAGGGCTGTGCAAAAAATCGATTTGAAATCGAAAGCGGATTATTTTGTTCAGAGGATTTTTGAAAAAGTGAAATCGTCAAATCTTATTTCCTTTTCAACATTGATAATAAGGATTTTACTGGTCTGTTTTCAAGTTGTATGGGTGTATAAAATGTACATGAATTGATAATTGTATTAATCCTAAGCCAAAGGTTGAGCTGTCTCTAACTCCAAAAATGGTCACCATTTGCAAAGATTGAAATATGAAACTTCTAGTTTCAATATATTGTGTCCCTTTTTTTTTCAAGGAATCGGAAACACATTGAATATCGAGATTTCAAAGGCACAAATCGGGATTTTATTTTTTGGCAATATATTTTTTCCCAAAAATAAAGGCATTATTATTATTATTGTTGGAATGTGCCTCTCATGCTTCCCAACCTAGACAGTTACCTCTTCTCCCCTCCCAATCTTTTTCTGCAACAACTGCTCATTTGTTCTCAACAATGACTGCATTGGATGGTCAATGTGCCTTTGACAATGTGCCCGTGACAAAGTAGTGTGAAAACATAATCAAGTTCTTTCTGTTGCATGTTGGTGATGGTGGTCATGTGCTGACTTTGCACAGATTTTGTCAGGGCAGTGATTTCGCGGCATGCGAGTAGCGATGACTTCCAAAAGCTTGCCCGAATGTCCCCCACCCTAGCTCCTCCCAGGATAAGGGGAGGGGCGGGTTGAAAGGGTTATACTGGCAGTCAGCAGACAGTATAACTTGCAACGGCACAATCTCATTTCTAATACATTTTATTTTTATGCATATTAGTTAATGATACAAAGGGCATCTCTTGAAATTACAAAGTTATTACACAGGAAATCAGCTGTTGATGCCTGGTGTGCCAGATTGGCATCTGTGATGTCAGATTCTAGGGGTGTTTATGTCAATCCTCGGTCTGATTGAAAACCAGACCTCCATAGATGTGTCAAGTGTCAACCAGGTAATGTCTGGCTGTCGGAAAGAGATTGTGTGTGCTAGGTTGAGCAAACTATTAGGTGCACAATTTACATAACATAACCTATAATAAAGGAAAATGCGTTTCTGTGTGGGCCAACTATACATTTACTCTGCATTGAAATAATTGACCCTCTGTGCGGGTGCTTCTAGTTTCTCATAATTCTGTATATTACTTCCTGATGCAACTGTAGTCTGCTTACCTGCTTGTCTGTAAGTATGTGGTCTGGGTGATTAAAAACAGATTTAAATTGAATTGCTTGCAAAGAGCTACAGACTAAAGTGGGTGGGTCCCTCCTTGATGTTTCTTCTCTGGCCATTATTTTGAACAATTCCCTGTGTTAAAATTGTCATTAACTTGCCTATAGACAATGTTGCAAGGCAATGGGGATGGGGATGTCTGTTTTAGTAGGGTAACCTAAGATGCTGTTTATTCCATGGCACTATGATCCGACATTATCCTTCCGCTGACTGCATTACTGATGGATCCAGTATGCTACGACAGACTCCTAATTAAGGGTGCCACGTTTGGTCGACTAATCGAATATGTAAATGGTGGGCAAGAAATGTACCATACTTTCCAGACCATTGCGTGCACCTCTTAAGAGCTGCAATCCTGTCATTTTTAAGAAAACACGGAAACGTTTTCATATAAGCCATATACTGAACTGAATATTTAGTTTAATTGAACAGAACAGTAATAATCAGTTTCCAACTCCGTTGTTCCGCCTGGGAACAATGGCGTTTGTCAAAACAATGGTGCGCTTGGCAAAACAAAACATACATTGTTATTGATTGCTTTACTCCTCGTCACTGAACCCATCACACTCCTCTTGCTCAGTGTCTGAGGGCGCGTTCTCACAGCCGTTTGTTGGGGTGATCATCCCGGTGTTTTGCCGGCATTGCTGTCGGTGAGAAACCGAGGCGTAAAATCGGGGTGACATTCGGGTGACGGCTAACCCCTGAATTTTGGGCGAATATCCCGCCAAGGAGTCTCGATGCCGGCATCATGCCGGAACGGCCTCCGGTGAGAAGCCAAACCACCGTCGCACCTCGCAGGGTGTTGCAGCACGTATATGGTTTGACACATGCTGGGCATTTCTGCAGCGGGAGCCAAGAATCTGCCCCCAAAATAAATAAGGAAAAATGGTTCAAACGTGTTTTAAATATTTGCACTTTTTGATGACGCTGAGGTCGTCAGCTTTTGATCTTCTATCACTTCACGTCGATTGTCTTCCTTCTTTCTCCCTCGGAAAACACACACGTGCACTCGCTGCTCACCATCGGACCTCTACAAACAGTTTGTTTGAGTGAGTGTGTGTGTGTGTGAGCGAGAGAGGGGAGGGGGGGTGTTAGTGGGTGTGCATGTGTGTCTTTGCGCGTGTGTGTGTGTGTGTGTGTTTGTGCATTCGTTGAACATTTGGACAGCTGACAGTGAATACTTGAATACTGACTCCTGATTGGAGGACTCACATCTCTGTCAAACCTCCAGCCTAAACGTTCTTAATTATTTCACACACACAGGTGCATACACACACACATATCACACGTCACGGAACAGCAGAACCCAGTAGTATATTCAACTTTATTTTCTGGATGGACAACGTGAACAGATCGCATATATAAACACATTCGCTGGACGAGGGGATGAAGACCGTCCCGTGGACACACGACTCTCTCCACATGCACGCAGCGCCACATGCACGAGCGCACACACATCACGGCACAAGCAGCAGGGAGGAAATACCCACTAAAGTCTTGATCACAATTTACAGCAGCAGCATCACGAGAAGTCAAACGCTGTTTCGGTGGAGCAATTGGCAAAGTGTGTGCAGTAAGAAGTGCTGGCACCCGTGACAAATACATTCACGCGGACACACATACACCAAGTCACGCGCAGTCAGTCACAGCATATCGCCGAGGTGGGATATTGGGGTGTTGCGGCAGCCTAGTAAGAAATCAAACAATTCCCGCAAATTTTACCCCTTTACTAGGGATGTGAGAACAGACACAAAAATCGTAGTGCCGTGATCATGGTGGGACTATCGACCCGGGAATATCCCGCCATTGCAGTGAGAACGAGGCCTGTGTGGAAAAATCAGAAAAGCTTCATCACATACCGCTTCTGTGGAGATTTTAGAGTTGCTCTCAGAGAAGATTGAAGAACACGCACATAAAGAGAATCATCAAAATATTTCGAAATATTTATAACAATTCTGTCGGCTAGTAACTTGATATTAATTCATCATTTGGTGAACACCTGCCAAATTTCTTTCATATTTTGAGTTGACATTTGATTTTTTTTTTTTTTTTTTTTGCAAAAAATGTTGCTCTGTGTCACTATTTTGGGATTTTTAATAGATCTTTATTTAATTGGTATTACTTTACAGAAGTAAGGCCTCAAAGAGATTTTGCTTCAGGCCTTTCGAGTGCCAACGATTTTCACAATGAAATTTGTCTTGAAGTTTGAAGGTCCACCAAATATTCTGGAGGATCTCTACTCGATCTCTACTAAAGGTTCCCAATTTATATTTTAGACCGGTCTTTTGGGTTTTTACAACAAGCATATACTTTTTGTCACTCAAAGAAAACATCCATTAATACTTTATCTGGGTTTGGGATGTTGATAGTTAACCGCTGATCGGTTAAACTACTCACTGCCATTTTGACCGGTTGCAAATCTGTGGCTCTTGTTTTTTTTTCTTTCCTCTAGTTAATCATGTCTGTTTGTGGTTGTGGTCTGCCAGTTCTCTGCTTCGTCTGATAAAGGTACAGTAGCTTAGAGCAAGTGCAGCTGTGAAGAGAGGATTAAGAGCCGTTTGAGAATGGCTTAAAGATGATCCAGTGTCTGTTCAGAGCAATAATGGACCCAGTATTCTCAGCAGAGTGTGCTGGTTTGGATAGTATTTAAACTATTTGTGTGCCATTTTCAAACTGCATTTTCAGATTTGCACTGACGCTTGAAGGTCCACCATATTGTCTGTACTTCTTCAGTATATATCACTCACTCATTCACACAGCACAAGACTAACAACCTGATGTATACCTGTAGTGTTGTCGTCCAACATATCGTATACTCTCCACAATGGAGAGGTTACGACTTGTGGGGCTGCTACTGTGGAAATTTTGAACTGTTTGATTGCTACAAGAAAGTGTGGTATTCTTCTGAATAGATGGGGAATGGAGAGCATGCTATCTTTGCCATTGCCAATATTTCAGATTGAATTAATTGGAGAAAGCGCTGTTATACTAAGATAAAGAGCCACTCTGTTTTGGGGCCGTTGCTCTGCATCAGTGTTGTAATCAATGGTTATTTCAATAGTGTGTTCGTTGTCGATTATTGAAATGATTAGTCTATTAATTGGTCGGATAGTTTTTCTTTACAAAAAAGTATCCAAAATATTCACCGGGAGTAACAATTAGCATAATATTTTCAAGTTTTCTTTATATTAATACAAAAAAATCTGTCCATTTAATAGCTTGTAATTTCATAAATCATTAATTAATATCAAATTTGTGTGGCTGAATAAAACGACTCATCAGCACAAAACGGCAAAAGGTATTTCTTGATGATTATCGATTATGTAATCTGTTGCCAATTTCATTTTAGAATCGATTAGTCACCGATTTATTTGACTGATCGTTGCACCCCTACTACACATTTATAATTTTTCCCATCCTCACCGTAATCTTGTAGGTTGTGTGGACTTGAGTTAATGCAGTCAACAGGCGTTCATCCAGAATCCCCATTGAGAAACAATGTGTTGCTGGGACCAGACGAGCGGAACACCAGTTACCGCGTTCACTGATCCGTCTCATCCTCACAGAGACATTACACACCATGTATGTCTGTACGGTACGGCAGATTTGGCTCTCCACCAGACTGAGCACATTTTGTTCTATTCCATCCCTCTGGGCCACCAGAGGCGGTGCTTAGAGCACGAATAAAGCATCTTGTGCATGCGCACATGAAGCACATTGCCAGGAGAGTTCCAGCTAGCAGGTCGGTTGCTAAGGAAACTCGGCAAACTTGATTTTTTTTCTTTTTGCCGTGATCTCGTCATTAAAGATTGCATATTAGTGTTTCCATTTTATTATAGACATTGAAGAGCTTACATATATTCGCGAAACGCCTAGTGTAGAGGATTAATGGTAATTGGGTGTGTCGCATTTGCCGTCGCTGCATTGCGTCCTTCGTGTTAACGCGATACATTTAACGGATGCATTTGTTCCAGATTCAGTCTGTTAATGCGCTAGGGTAGGTTCATGAACTGATTTTGGAGGCCAAAGCATACAAGATGGCTGAATTCAAGATGGCTGCTTTGGTCACCTAACGATTACCATTCGATTACGATTGTGAGGGAACGATTTGATTATGAAACGATTATTGATGCAATTAAAAAAAAAAAAGTAAATTAATGTACTCTTTTCACATTTGTCTCACCAAATGGGTAACCATCACTTGCAGTTAAATGATTAATAAGAAACAAATAGTTGAATTAGTTCCCATTATATTTTATTAAAATATAATACAATTTCCATTGCATTTTTTTAATTCAAATGTTTTAAAACTATTACAATCGGGGTGGTTTTATGCTGCGCTATGAGTTGACCAGCAGGAGTTTTAAGCAAATCATTCGTTAGAAATTTTTTTCTAAAAAGTATTTCAAAAGTAATCGCTTCCCAACCGAGCTCACCGTTTTGTTCTGTATCTTACAGTTTCCTTAGAGTGTTCAGAAAGTGATCAGTGATATTAGGATGTGCCATATTATATCTTTGTATTGGAAATACACAATGGGACAAAAAACGGCGTTAAAACAGACACGCTTCAGGCGACATACAGTACAATTCAACTTCATGCGCCAGTGTAGCGATTGAGCTAAAGCAAATTGATTCAGCAAATTCAAATCGGTACCCCAGCCTAATCGGCGGTGTTCTACATAAATCGTCAAGGGCACATGGAAACTCCTCGCTTAGTACAGATAGCAAGGGAACCCCTGAGCTGGTCAGCTCACTGCTGTGTCTTAGGACTCGGCAATGTTAGACTATATATTAGAATATATAATGAGCAATTTTTCAGAGTGTGTCAAGTCGCAAATATTACAAGGTGTGTCCGTGTGAGGTATAGCAGCCTTGGCAGAACAGAGATGTGATCTCTCTCTCTCTCTGTAGCTAATGGGGATGAACAAATGTGTTCCTAATGTAATTGTTCCCATTCTAATGAGGGTAGCAACTGCCTGATGCAAACATATTGCCTGATCAGTAAATCTGAGATGAGTGATTTAAGCAGTCATGGGGGATATTGTTAATATCGCATGAATGATGGAGTAGAGCAACTGTTTTTTTGTTTGTTTTCATCATCTTTCTGGTACACGTATGCCACCTACATAATACAGTGATTAAACACTCAATTTTCAAATCTTCATTTGTGAGTAAAAAAGCGTCAAATTCCCAACGAAAATGAAGGGCACTAACTATTAATTGTGAATAACGCCAACCCTAGTGACCAGATTAATAATATTCTTCCAATCTTGGATGGTTAAAATTGCATTGGTCAATGGGTCAGCTTTTGGTCTCTAAAACTATTGTAAGCAATCTTGGTGGATCGGCAGTGTTTGACATGAATGTTGGAGATCCACATTAAGCAACCTATGCAGCTGTACGCTCGGCTTGGAGAAGTCTATTACGTCAATATAATTGATTATAATTACTGGGATTGTACAGTCACTCTAATGATAAAATAGAAAGCTGGCAATACGTAACAATGAGAAAAATATGCCTATTATGTTGGCAGATGGAAATGCCATTTTAATCCATTTTTTTTTCTTCTGCTGCCTCATTGGGTGGACTGCTGAAAAGAACAATGGCTGTGATTTTACTAATTGACTTTTGCACTGTTTCACACGGGCAGTGGAATTGTGCCTCTGTGCCGACAGATATTCGATGGAAGCAGTTTTTATCAGGGCTTTGAACCGGTTCAAGGAACGAAAACGAAAACCGGGAACTTTCAGTATTTTCCAGGGAACAGAAACGAAACCGGAAACGTTATTATTTTTTATGTTCCGGAACAGGAACACTTATTTAAAAATAATGGTAACCGGTTAATAACGGTTTTATTTTGTTCCTCAAAGGAGTGCACTTGGGGATAACTTCAGAAATAAAACAAGAGTATTTATAAAATCTACGATGCAGCAGTGAAGTAGGAATCGTTGCGGGACTCTCTGCAGCGTGTTGTTGTGGGTTCGCCCCGACACGCAACGAGACCTCGGCTGTAGAGCGCTACCAGCGGGACTCTGTAGTGAGTCGCTTTGGGTTCGCCGCAACAAATATTACATAGCATTAAAGAGCTAAACTAAGCTAGAACGAAATTAACTGTTCCGGGAACAATATTTTTTTTGTTCTAACCGGTTCAGGAACGTCAATTTATTGGTGGAACACATAACCGGAAACGTTATAATTCCGTTTCTGCTCGGAACGAAACGTTACGGGAAAAATATTGGTTCAAAGCCCTGGTTTTTATCTTTTTAAAAAAAGGATTCTCTTTTCTCTAAATTCACCTTCACACTGCCCATCCTATGTACAATACAATGGCACAGAGGGTCGATGGGGTAATAAATAACCTATAAAGACATGTTGCTTCCCGATCTTTTGGTGGTGCCGTTTGTGAAATAGAAATGCTATGAAATAAAAATGACACGTTCAAGTTGTCATTTGAATGTTTCATTATTACTATTTGGTAGTCCTTATGGCCATGGGATTGTTGGTTGATTGTCCTTTTTGGATACTTTGATATTTTTTTTGGCGTTGTATTAATGTATATTGTCATGTTCAGCAACCTTAATACTTGAGTAAATTTGTCAAAAATTGGGAGCTATGAAATGTAGCAAAAGTACATGAGTAATGGCCATTTTTATTGGGCACAAAACCTGCACCCCCATTCGGATATGTGGGTGCAGGCTGTTAAGTCCTAGAAGTTGTTAGGGTTAACCCTTTACCATGCTGTGACTAACCTACCCGTAGCCGGTTATGAATGCGTAATGTAAATGCGTTGTCGACAACAAAGGATGTGATGAGTGACATTTTGTCACTGTTCTGAAACTGGCGCCACTGACGTGCAAGAAAGATGGCTTACCCTGGATTTATAGACGTGCAAAATGATAGAATAGTGGTGAGATAAGGTTGTAGGCCGGTAGCTGCAATAAACCACCATGAATGACGCTTACTGTTCGCTGACGCTGAACCTCTCTGCTTGTAAGGACAGCAGGAAAACGGGAGCATTTAATGACCCTTCCCCATTAGTGTGGCAAGTAATGATTATCTTGAAAGTCGATTTGTTGCCAATTATTGAAATGATTAGGCAGCTAATCAGTTGGATATTCTTTCGTTTAGATGGATTAATGTTGTCAACTATTTTGTACAATTTTGGTAGAACTTCAAACATTGAGTGCCAACCATTTTGACACTGACAAATGTGTAACAAATAGTTTTATATTCCTTAAAATGATAAGTATCATTATAATTTACAACAAAAAGAAATCACTAAAATGTATAATTTGTGCCGAGTAACTTGATTTTGTATTGTTTTAGTTATGAAATTCAGTTAACAGAATCGGTATCGGTAGTACGAAGATTTGGAACATTTAATTTGATTTGAGACTTTTTTTTAGGACTTGAAATAATAAAGATTAATCGTAATCATTTGCGCTCCAGTGCTCAGTTTTAAAATTAAAATTTTAAGTTGAACTTTCACAAGAGGCCAAAATAGCATATTCGTTATGCAGCAGCAGCAGTGTCATGGTTATGGAAACATATTTTCATTTGGGAATTTGCTGACTCTGTGTGTTTAGCCAAAGTTGAATGTGTCTACATGGCTTTGAAGCGCCGTGAAGAAAGCGGTCACAAGCTCACCACAGCCACGTTCCGCTCGTTTCCGATTGTCCACGCTGGCCAGCTTGAATAATGTGAAATCTGTTACTTAAAGGGGCTCGGATGTTGTGCTAGCTGTCACTTATTCATCAGTTGATCATTGACGGCGAGTCATTTGACCAGTAAAACATCTCTAACGCATAAAGACTTTGTCATCATTGTCATTGGAACAACACTCATCCACTTATTAGGCTCGTCTTTCACCGCCCCCGCTCCTGCAGCTGCTTGCCACTTGTTTACTGTACACTAATGGACTAATGCACCGTTTGCTGTCATGTGGTTGATAAGCTTGACACGTTTACATGGAGGCATGTATACGGATATACACATACAGATCCACACATGCATGTATGCATACAGATACACACATACAGATACACACACACTCGCGCACACGCACGCAAGCGCGCGCGTATACAGATAGACGTATACAGATATAACTCTTTAATACAGTTACACTGAAGTTTAAAATTCCACCAAACATGTTTTGTATAAATTATATCTAAACTTAACATTGCACAATATAAGGAACTTTAAGAACGAACAAAATAGTTGTGTTCCAAACCGGTTCAGGACCGATATTTTGATAGGGGAACAGTTTGAGAACGAAAACGTTAAACTGAGACCTGCCTGAACCGTTCGATACGGAACGTTTCAAAAATAATTTTGTTTTCAAGCACTGCTACAGACTCGCATGCACAGTGTATGGGGCCACCGAGCACAGAGTAGCTTTTGACTTGACAACATTATACTTGTGTTTTTGCAAAATTGTTGCTCTGTATGAATATTTTAAGGAAATAATTGACAACTAGAAGCACTCAGAGCGTGCAAACCTCCGCCAAGGGCATGGGGTCACTAATGCCAAAGCAGTTAGACCATAGACTGTATATAAAGTAGAAGCAGCGCGCATGACGTCATCCCATTGCTTTCATCAAATTTTTTTGTGCCCGCCGACTGCGCGCTGCCATTGTTGAAAGTGCCCGCTAGGGCCGCCAACAACCAAGTCAGAATGAATGGGATCCTATGGGAGCTCAAATAAAAAAAATATTAACGCCAAATCTGACACATTTGTGAAATTATGACCCCCCTCACTCAATTAACCGATTTAATTATACACTGTAACTTACAATGAGGGAAATACACCAAAATCACGTGTTCCGTTTGTCTTTTCCAACTCTACAAAATTTTATCCAGATCCATGCATTACTTTTTCAGTTATCCTGTTGACAGACAAACCAACGCGACGGAAAACATAATCTGCTTGGCTCAGGTAACTAATCAGCTATTAAAATAATGGTTAGTTGCAGCCATACTTGAAGTCATCAACATACAGTAAAGGTGTGGTTCACTTGCTGTGGGTCAAGGTCTACATGGCCTTTATGACTGCTGCCACTCCCCGCTCACAGTCCTCACACCCATTGACCACACAGTCTTCTGTCCACATTACTTTACATTGTTGGTTGGCCATTACTTATGGTTAACAGTCAACCGGTTAGCTTCACGTTATTGCCTCTGCCAAGGAGGTTATGGTTTCAGTTGCATACATTTGATGCTTTAGTGGAAAACAAAATTACTCAAAGTTATGGACAGATTTTAATGACATTTTTTACCAGAGTTGGGTATTGGCCCAAGTAACAACCATTACAATTTACAGATGATCCTTTTAGCATAATTATATCCCTGAAACGCAGAGCGTGGGGAATGTAATGGTTATGTATGCACCGCCGGTGCGGCTGCGTAAGGTCTCTCACTCAACATAATGATCCCATGTGCGTAACTTTTATACATCTTTTAAAATTGATAAGATGTCTGAGAAACGGTTGGCTGCTCTACATACATACCTCACACATACCTCATACATGTCACAGGAATTCATATAATGTTGTATTTCCTGCTTCTGCGGAGCGCATAAGAAATAATTCTGTATTCTTGTGTTCCACAGAGCGGTCTATCCAGCTGTTTGTGCGACGACAAGTTTGGGACATGCTGTCCGAAGACACCCACTGTTAATGTCGGTTGACGGACTGAAAATCCTTTGAAGGTACTGCGAACAATTCCTCCTTTCAGAGAGCAGCTGCATGCATTTTTACTCTTTGGAAAGTTTCAGCAGAATTTTTCTTGTGTAAGTGTGTTGAATGCACACAGCAAACTAAGCATCGCAGATGTACACCTCCTCCCCATTGGGTGCAAGATTTGTTGATACTCCTACAAATATGTATATATTTGAAATGGCCCATACCGAACATACAACTTTTGACTTTGCACCTGAATGAAATTGGGTGTTTTTCGGATTGGATCTTGGTGCGTTTGTATTAGAGGAGGACAATATAACTGATGTACTGGGGTGAAAAAAAGAAATGCCAAAGCATTTTAGCCAGATCGATATATATATTTTTTCCCCTTAAAGCTTCATACTTCAATTGCTTAGCAAAGGCCCCAAGAGGGGAGATCTGCTGCCCTCTAGTGTATTCTCCACCACTGCCTTCTCGTTTTAAAAGGGGTATAGAGATATGCAATTTAAATATGACATTTCAAAAATATATATAATTACTATTATCATTGTATTATTGTAATTATTATTATTACCTGCGCCAAGCTGGTTAGGTTTTCGGTCGTGTTTGTCTGTCAGCAGGTTAACTGAAAAATGTATGCGCGGATCTGGATGAATGAATTTTGTTGTAAATGACGGAACAGCGGAGGTAGTATGCCACCTTCTCCTTCAAGACAGTACGTGAGTG
>OMKY01151931.1:12886-24820 GCA_900302395.1 Bregmaceros cantori
GAAATTATATTTTAGATTTTTAATATTCTGTTATTTATTTATAGATCGGGTGGATTACCCTAATGTGGGACACCTAAGGTGGTTCTGGCTCCTCCCTCAACTAATGAATGTCAGTGAAACTATGGTAAAAACAAGCTATGGTAATGTGTCTAACATTAAGTTCAACTGTTCAACACTACATTTCACTGCCCCAAGTTAGGCAACTGACTGTCCCACATTAGGAAGTTGCAAAAAACATTAAGGCAATCCACCCTGTTTCTTCTGTGTAAGCACCATTTTCCATTTTATTGACTGTTTCGAAAGTGAGACAAAAGAGGAGCTTCGGAGAGCGTCCCAACTGTGTCACAGAGCCAGCTCTAAACATTTATTTTTAGTGAGCAAATTCCAGTGAATGAGCAAAACGAAATGTGAATCAATATTTAGTGTTACCATGCTCTGCATTCAAAACAACATCAAAACAACAGCAGTTAGCTTTGAAGGTTCGGGCAATCTGGGATTGTTGTTCAGCTCTACCACATTTGAGAACATTCATAATGTTATGAACTCTGTCACTAGTTTAATAGGGTTACAGGTCGCTTCATAAGAAGCATAAGGCATATTTTTCAAATTTTCAAATGGGTCAGTATGAATGAAGTTCTGTCAGTTTGAGCCCAGTAAAATGTACAAGGTACATTTATTGAAAAATGCTGCATGAAACGTGTGAACAGTACAATTCAATTATCAGAGTAAAAGATCTGGTTGGAAAAAAAGGACTTTTTTTATTTCTATTTAATCAACGCTACTCTTGGTTATTAATAGAGTGGGGAAACTAATAGAAGGAGCTTCCTAATTGAAATGACTCACTCCTGAATGCGACCTGGAGCTCTTTTGAATGTGATTTGCATCATTGACGTAGATAAATCAAATCAGAATTTACACTTATGTAAATCCCACTGCAGATACTCCAGTATGGGTTCCGGCGAGGTTCCCTCCACACGTCTTCTTCTGGATGATGTGTGCGGGTCTGGGGCTGTCATGGTTGGCCTTCCTGCTTCTCACGTGGTACCCGAAAGTCCGGACCCCTCCGCCTTCACCGGTCCCTCAGTTCTCAGAAAGAGCGCCACATGACGGCCTGCTGCTCACGGAAGCCGAGACGGAGGTAGCACGAGTGTTGTTCAAAATGCAGCGGGCAAGACCGTCGCTCCAAGCCAGTCGCATACATAGTCTTGTTACTATGGCTTGGATCACAGCACACACAGCGTCATGAGATTGCTTCCCCTCACGGTTATATACTGCGTGTCCGCTTGCCCCCACTCTCTCATCACCCTTTCACACTAATGCTGTCAATAAAATGAGGAAAAGAACGTTTTTTCCTCATTGTAGAAAAACAAACTCCTAGATTAATGAAACATACAAAAATATTGGTCAAATCCTAGCTGGATCAATATGAGATGATCCCAGCGCAAGTGAGGTTGGTATTTCCAATAAGCATTTCATATTATTTTACTGTGTAACGTAAAAACAATGTAGATAGTAAGATAGTAGTAGTGCCACGTTTTAAAATACCTCAACAGTTTCGGTTGCAATTCTGTGACCTTCTTCAGGAGTGTCGTCCAGTTGGCATGGTGACGTTGCGGCTTTATACCTTCCTTGTGGGCTTGGTCTGACTGGCTTTCCTGCCAGTCTAGCCCTGCCTCACCCTGTCCAGTGGTCATTGTCGGATAGAGTCCCTAATGCGTCAAAGGGTGTCAGGCCCTTCATCTCTGTTGATGGTGTTCTTGCCAGGTTTCCTAATCGCTATTGCTTCTTTGATCCATCGTTGATATCTCTTACTCTCTGTTGTGACGATCCTTGCACTGTCCCAGTCCATGACGTGGTTACTCCTTTTGCAGTGATTTGAGATTGCTGTTTATTGCTATTTGTTTTTTTGCCTAAGACGGGCGAAAAAACAAATCTATACACGTATAAATGTATTCCTGTTGTTTAAATTAATACAAAATATATTAGTACACATTTTGACAGAATGAACACCATTCATTACCTACTGGGTACTAGATTTTATTGGCTAATTTCCAAACTCCAAGCCTGATCTGTCATCCTGCATATCGCACTTCCCTCATGGTTGCCCTTGCTGCTGGTGGTGGCAGGTTGACACGACGGGCGAGCCGCTTGTGACCGACGCTCAGGCCGCCGTGCAGGGTCAGCTGGATGCCTATACCTTCTGGACGGTCCGCAACATCGGGCTGCTGGCGCTGCTCGCCGTCTCCAACGCCCTGACAAACGGCGTGCTGCCGCCCACGCAGATCTTCTCCTGCCTTCCCTACGGCAGACTCACCTACCATCTGGCTGTGGTGCTCGGCAACATTGCAAACCCACTGGCCTGCTTTGTAGCCATGGTCGCCCTCTTCAGGTAAAAGTTTCAAGGAGACATTTAACATTGATGCAGCTAACATTAATTTCAAATGTCAAACACTCACTTATGCCTGCAGACCAATTTTGAGCTTAGGCCACAAACACACGCTCACCAGGCCTTCCGGCTCTCGACCAATTTATTTAACCTGGCAAGCCAGAACAATCAACGCGTTCCCACATCATACATATTTTCACATTTACCACAGGTGCAAGTGACGATCTATAAAAATAAATAAAATTAGTTTGTGCAATCTATTGCCATCAATGTCCAGATGACGAACTTTGTATAGTTGTTATTGCATTATCGTTATTGGACAGAATAGTACCAGGACCATAAGCCAGAACCAACAAATCGTCCACGCATTGCCCTTGTCAAGTGCTGCTGCAATACGTTTCCAACACTACCTTCCATTGTGTTGACCAGGTCATCGGCTGGTCTTGGTGCCATGTCTGCAGTCGGTGTGGCTTTTGCTGCATACATCCTGGTGCTGGCTGCCCTTAGCCCCTGCCCTCCTCTGCTGGGCCACGCAGCAGGTCCAGTGTTGGTGGTAAGTAAGTAGGGCCCTGGTTGCCCTGATGATAATAATAATAATAATAACTTGGATTTATATAGCACCTTTCAAGGAACCCATGGTCGCTTTACAAAGAAACAAACCAAAAACAACCAGAAATGTCAGGAGGTAGCCATCTAATTAAGGGAGAAGAGATGGGTTTTGAGTCAAGTTTTGAAACTGTCCAGGGAAGGACATTGGCGAACATCAGCAGGGAGGGAGTTCCAGAGGGAGGGGGCAGCCAGAGCAAACACTCTGTTCGCAAATGTCTTTAGTTTTGTCCACATAGGGAGGCGCTTCAGGTGTATCGGAGTAAAAACAAACAGACTCACACACGGTTTCTTTCCAACAGCTATAAGCACCTTAAACTGACACATGTGGAAATCTCTTAAACAACCTCTGCTTATTTACACAGCTCCTTTGCACACATTGTCCTTGATATCCTTTTAAAGTATTTTTTAGGGGCCAAGCTGCGGAGCGTTTGTAGTTTTTCCTATTATTCTCCTATGGCTGTCAATGGCATCCCATAGAACCACATGTAGGGAAATGCTGAAAATTGGCACACAGATTCTAGAAGGTTTTACACACACAGCAATTTCTAGGTCCCCATGCCCAACTACCTTAGCACCACCAGCAGCACAACTTTGAGCACATTTGCAGCGCAGTGAGATCGCTTCCCCTCACAGTCATGTACTGCATGTCTGCTCGCACCTGCTTTCTCATCCCCCTTTCACGCTAATGCTGTCAATAAAGTGCAAAAATTATCAAAAATAACTTTACATAATGTTCATACTGTCAAAACACATAAATAAAAACGTTGAATTATTTTAAATGACAGGATATTATCATTTGTGTCATTTAAAATAATTTTGATGAATTTTGTTACTATAGTAATTTTAGTAAGTACATTTAATTTGAATGAAAAAAGTAATGAATTCAATTATTAGTTACTGGAAAAAGGGCTGAAATCAAAGCAACATGGTTACCTAACTTAGTTACCGACATCACTGTTCACTAGCCTGGCAAGCCAAATCAGACATCCATGCATCGCTCGAATGTGCGTTTGGGTCTGGAGTCGATGGGATCGATCGATCGAGCATTATTTAAAAAAAAAAAAATCGACGTTATCCAATCACAGCACAATAGGCGTGACAAGTGCAGCAAAAGCATCTCGTCTCGCAGAGAGCCCGCCTCAACGCGGCTCTGATTGGTCGGCAGAAACGAAGCCGAGGATGAGATTTTTTTATTAGATGGACTCCAGACCAAAAGGAACATTCGAGCTATGCATGGATGATTCGGCTAACTATTCACCAGCATCATCATTCTTTATCTTATCCAGGTGGCTTCATGGATCGTGTTCACCGGCCTATTTTCTTACGTCAAAGTGGCAATCGGCTCGCTGCTGCACGAGGCCGGCCACAGCGCCCTCCTGTGGTGCGGAGTGTCCATCCAGGCAGGCTCCCTTGTGGGCGCTCTGACCATGTTTCCGCTGGTCAGTGTGTACCAGGTGTTTGCCACGGCACCGGAGTGCACCGACAACTGCGGCCCGTAAAGATTGAATCCGGAGCTGGAGACTTTGGCTCCGTCAGAAAGACATATTTGTGAATCCCCGTTTCTTGAACTGAATTCATCGCAAGGGCATTGACAAGAATTGGCTCTTTTGGGAATGCGCCTTGTGCAGATACTGCACTACTTGAAGGTTGGACGAAGTTTTCAGAGCAGCCAACTAGACAGTCTGTTAACACAAGTGAGCAGCCTGAAATGGACTCTTCATCCATTGCTTTGGTCTGTATTGAGCAGACTTGAAAAAAAGTGTCAAATCAAATGGAAGTTATCAAATCACAGCGCAGTTGGAGTGACAAATGGCACGGAGACCCACATCTTGATTCAGACAAGCCCCGCATTAACAGGGCGCTGGTTGGACCACTCAAATTTATGCGACTATCGAATTTGTCCGTCTGGTTGGTCCAGACCCCTTGGATCGTCTAGTCGCGTGCGATGCATGGACGATTCGCTGGTTCTGGCTTGCTAGGCTAGCTTTGACCGTGCTACAATGCACATCATCCTCCTCATTCCATTAAGTTACACTATATGTGGGGTGTATACCAGGGAAAAAAATGTTGAAAATGTTTTGCCACATCAATATTTTCTGTATTTTTGTCCCCTCCAAGCTTCATATTTCCTTGCCTTAGCAAAGGCCTCTAAGGGTGAAGATCTGTGGAGATCTGGTGCCCTCTATGGATAATGGCAGTAGATTGGCAGTAGGAACGAATCTGTGTATACCTGTGTATATTTTACCCTACTACCCTCTTGTGGGCCAAGGTAAAAGGGTCTTTCATAGCCATGTATTAACAAAGATCATCATGAGTGGGCGGTAGATATGCAATTATCAAATTTTAGGCCATATTGCCGAGCTCTATGTTACAGTATTTCGATTGATCTAGACATTGTATTTGGAAACCCTATTTTGAATCCACAACATACTGTGACAACATTGCAGGCCGCACAATTAGATCCAAACCTGATTTATTGTGTGATAAATAATATTAACCTCACAACTTTGATTAAGGTTGACCACCAATCCTGTTCTTTTAGTGCTACCAACCATTTTCAGTTACACCACACTGATTGCAGTCTGCTGCGACAACCCCTTTTTTCCTACTAACGTTAATTAATGAAATAGAAAAAAAAGCCAAAGATTACTTGATAAAACAAAAACGGCAACAGGCTGCACCTGGCCGATCAGGCTGTGATACAACCAGTCTTAGAATTGTTTCTAGGACAAGTTAGTGAATTATTATAAGTTGTTGGACTAAAGCAAACACCAAACATGGCTTACGGTGCTGCACTGCTGAGCGAACGCGTGGTTGGACATATGACCCTGCAGGACGTGAATGCTGAGGGGTGAAAGACAAGCGGTCATTTCAAATGGTCACAGCACAAGATGCTGCCTCTGTGTCTGAAGGATGTTGGAAGAAGCTGCCCTGGGGGGGGCGAGGGGGCAGAGATCATGTGCAGATCTTGTCAATAGAACAAGCAAACCATTCTTGGCACAGCTACATTTTCCCCCTTGTTTTTCTCTTCATATTCAGGGATCCAGACTTGTCCCAAATAGAGTATATGGCTCCTAGTTTTTTTTTTTTTTCTAAGATTCAAATCAGAACAAATGAATCGTCCATGCATGACACGCGACTAGAAAGATCATTTGGGCTGCTCTGGATTAAGCAGGCCTGAAAAAAAGTGTCAATCAAATGATGTCTGCCTGGTTGGTACAGATCCACCGGGCTGTCTAGTCACGTGCAATGCTTGGACGCTTCGTTGGTTCTGGCTTGCCAGGCTACGTTAAGACCTCTTACACAAATGACAATACCTGCACTATCTTCACTATATCTCCTGATTCTATAACAAGTCAATGTATCTACCTCTAAAACCAGGCGTGAAGTGTGACCATGACGCTACTAATTTCAATTCTCTCTAAAATTTGTCATTTTGGGAATGGTTACGTTTTTCTACACACATTCTTCCTGAGGAACTTTTCTCACATGAGAGAACTTGAGATGGAAAGTGGGAATTGTTATGACAATTAATTTATATGTCCTCATACGGTTTGCAGGGTTATCACGAGCAAGCATTCCTTACTTGGTTCTTAAAAACCACAAATGCACATTTATTGAAAATTAAATTGAGGTAAAGCTGATGATTTGTATGCCTTTTCCAGAATGATTTATTTAAGTGCTTCAGTTTACTGTGACTAATAATTTTGTTGTTGGAGTATGGGTGGGTTGTGATACTTACAGGGTTCTTGCGGTGTCTATAAGAGTCTTGAATTCAGAAACAAAAATTTTACACAATTACACATTTTCAACGCAGGTATAAAATTGAATTTACTTATGTCTTTAAAAATTACATTTGCAATTCCAAACAGTTTCTCAAAAAACGTATGCTTGTTGCGTTATATTTTAGAATATGTTGGCTTGTTTTATCCGCTACCGCGTCCTGTAGCTTTTAAGTGTTGGTCATTTTTGTTTCCACCAAGTGAATGCCACAGCTGTTATTCGAGGATCGATAGTTTGGGCGGCGTGTGTTTGTGAAATGGGTAGATGTGCCGCAGGTTCAAATCCCCTGTCTGGCTTTTCTGCAATGTGGAGGCAGCCCCACATAGTCTTGCAGCGGTGGCTTAAAACCACAGCGCCGTGGGATTCTTTGCACTGGAACCGTGAAAAAAATGCTTAGTCTTTGACTTGTTCATTGACAGTGGCAATAAAGATGATTCTGATTCTCATTGCTTCCCCTCACGGTCATATACTGTACGTCCGCTAGTCCCCGCTCTCTCATCCGCTAACACTGTCAACAAAATGAGAAATAGAGAAAAATAACTTTTCAAATGTAACTTGGTGATTCCTGCAAGAACCCTGCACTAATATGTCTACGTATGTGCCTCAGATAGAAAACTATTATAGAACCGTCCGCCTTTGAAGAGGCATGAATGTTACTCTCCCTGCAATAGTAACATGATAGATTGCTGCACAACCCATGAGACCCTCCCCTCACTCCATGTTAATTTGTCTCCGTTAATGAATTCCTTTTGTGTAATTATTTCATGTGACTGATGATGAATCCTGTTAACTCTTTCAGTGCCGACTATTTTTAACACTTGAAATGTGCACTGTGGTGCTGTGGAGCTGATGCCCATGATTTGTCCTCTGTATGCCCAGACTGCCTTATTTCTATATTGTAATTTCTTTTTTTTTTTTTTAGCTTAGTTGTTTGTATGTTTGTTTATTTTTCACAAAAGGTAGCATAACATGTGTTGTGCTGGCTTGATGAATACCCTGCAATGTACATGTACCAGACAACATAAAATATGTGTATGTAGATGAAGATGATATTTATATCTTTTGATCATTTCAACAATATTCTTTTTTTTTTTACCACATGATGGTTGAGCAGATTTGTGTGTGTATATAGACACATAGGGTTGGGAAGATTACTCAAGTAATCCCTTACATTTACTCGTGATTAATTTAAATTCCGATTAAATGTGTGCCGTGGCAGCAGATCCCGTGTGTTAACGCTATTACGGATGGATTTGTTCCAGATTTGATATTAGAGGCCAATTTCTTTCAAGATGGCAGAATATTAAAACAGATATTTTTTAAAAATGTTCAAAAAATTAATTATAAAAAACCTTTTGACTTTGTTTCGGGAATACAGTTTAGCAGTTGGGATGACTGCATAGTGCCTTTGTGGGCCCTTTTTTGCAGCTTCCTAATGTTGAACAGTCAGTTGCCTTATGATGGACAGTGAAATGTAGAGTTGAACCGTTGAACCTAACATTAACTATTGTAATCTGATTACAGTAATCTGATTACTTAGTTACTTCCCAACGCTATATATCCGACAGCAACATTCTTCTTGTATGCAATGGAAGGCTCACGCAAGTAACTACGTAATAATCTGGGAATAGCCACGGAGGGTTGGGTTGTTTTTTTTGTTTTGTTTTTAAAATCTTGATAGTGCTACCTAACTGTTGTGTAAATTATACATCCTGAAATGAATTTCCTCAATGAAGTTATGTATGATATGTTACATATGTATGGGTGACAATTTTTAAATTTTGGATGATTTTTTTTTTTTTATTTCATGTTGCATTTCATTTGCATTTTCAGATTTTTAAGTGTAAAATTCCACAACTCAGATGTCATAAGAGGGATCTTGACAGAGGTTCCCCAATACGTACTGAATACATGCATTTGACATAAGATATACATTTGTCAATTTCTTTGCCTTTCACGTATTCTATGCCTGTGTGAATTGAAATGCGGGGTTCACTGGCTCAATATCAAAGGAAATGCCCAACTTTATACGATATTATTTCATTTGCCTTCCAATTAAAATGTGTCGCCCCATCTTCAATGGTATGTATTATTGTATATGAATGATGTTATAATGACTGGCCAACATCCTGATAGCTCCAGCCATGTTTTTTTTTTTTTTTGCTGCAAGTGCCAAAAATAGGAGATAATTGTATTGGTACCGTTGATGTGAAAGGCGAATGAGAGATCGTGGATGAGTGGATGTGCAGTAGGGCTGCAACTAACGATTATTTCAATAGTCGATTAGTTGCCCATTATTGAAACGATTAATCGACCAAACGGCTCAATATTTTTTTCTTTTGAAAACGCTTCAAATTATTACAGCGAACAACAATTACAACAACTTAATCTTGTCAACTTCAAATGTAGTCAAATTTGGTTATTCTTCAACAATTCAACATATCAACATATTTACAAAGATTAAGTTACTTCCTCTGACACTAACTTACCATATTACATGTCATTTATACCGTAATATTTCATGGATGTCTTCATATACATTATACATCTTTTTTTAAATCAATTATGCACATTTAATGTTTCATACATTCGTCACTTATGAATTAATATGGAATTGTGGCGATAAATGCGGGAATATCAGCACAAAACTGCCAACAACAACAATGATTAATTTCTTTGCCGATTATCTATTATTAGATTAGTTGTCGATTGATTTTATAACCGATTAGTCATCGATTAATCGACTAATAGTCGCACCCCTAATGGGCAGTATATGACCGTGAGGGAAACGTTGTGCGTCTCTGTTCCAAGCCACAGCAGCAAGACTGTGAATGGGGCTGGCTTGGAGCAACAGTCTTGACCCACTACGCCACAGGGCCAGCCCCAAATGTTTCAGCCAATTCCAACTAGTATTAGTAGTTGTAGTAGTAGTAGTGACTAGTAGTCACATGCTTTTTGGTGAGACGTGGTTATCCATCCAATGCACGCAAAAATGCACACAACGTGCGGTTTATCTTAATCTGAAATGTCCCCAGTGTTAATCCAACCATTGTTGAATCAATTCTGTTTCTCTTTTTTTTTTCTTAATTCTTGTGGAGGAGATGTAAAACAACAGCCCAACTCTAGACTTTGCACCGGCATTTAACTCAACGTACATTCACAGATTCCTTCTGTCGACTAAGAACATTACATAAGACCGCGTGCTGGCCTCTGTGAACTCTAGGGAGGTGTCTGTGGAGTACCTCCCCAGGACGTCTACAAACTGGTGACTAAAACAAGAGAAAAAAAAAATAAACAAGGACGGGGGAGAAAAACAACCGGCAGAGTTGTTCATGGATCATACGTTGCCTTTGAGTGCAGCAGACCACAACGCAGGGGTGCTCCCACTCGCTTCTCTCTCCATCCCTGCACAGCTTAGTGGTGAGTGGTTTGGTGCAACTGTAATTATTGTTATTTGGAATATAGCTGTTGAATATGTTAATACCCTTCCAACTGCCATTATTATCATTATTATTCTGTTTCAGATTTTTAAAAAAATATTATTATTTCAAGAATCACACTAAACGATTTTTTTGCATGTATGATATTTTGTGAGAGTGCCTAGTTATCCAGAGCGGTGGACGAAAACTATGCAATGCCACCTATTACCACTGGAGATTGTGGGCGCAGTATAGAGGCAGAAGTTATCCCATTAGTGAAAATCAATGAAGAAGACTAGTAAACTGTTGAGGAGGACATCCTAAAATCCTCAACAATGCTTTTTCATATAGATTGTAAAATAGAAAATTACACTTCTTAATTATGAAACGGTTGTAGCTGTAGCTCAATTGGTAAATATCATGTTAAAATCAGGGCTTTGAACTGGTTCAAGGAACGAAAACCGGAAACAAACTGAATTTTGCAGAAGAGCGGAAACGGAAAAAGATTTCTCCAACAGTTCCGGAACAGAAAGTGAACATTATGAAATCAACAAAACCGGTTAAAAATGTTTTTTCTGTTCTCTATGTATTTTAACATATTATATGTCTGGGAGACTCTTTCCATCCACTTTTACTATCAGTCATCAAGCCCCATGCATCTGGGGCTTCATCTTGTGGACAGACGAGGAAGTGAATTTTAAACGCGGTTTTCACGTTAATAGAGTTGCACTGAAGTCCACCAAATATATTTTGTATAAACTATATATCTAAACTTAACAATGCACAATATAAGGAACTTTAAGAACGAACAGAATTTTTGCGTTCCGAACCGGTTCAGAACAGATATTTTGGTGGCGGAACGGTTCTGAGAACGGAAATGTTAATCATAGACCTGCCTGAACCGTTCGGAATGGAACATTTTAAAAATAATTTTGTTTTCAAGCCCTGATTAAAATTGACAAACGCCAATAACTTGGTGGGTTGCAAGCATCCTGGCTCAGACAGCATCCATGCCTGAGTATCTTTGGGCAAGACACTGGCTGTGTCTGAAATTGCTCCCTATCCCCTACTCCCTATATAGTGACCTCATTTTTAGTGTACTCAACAGCATCAGACCACCCTAGGGTCAGCGCCGTCAAAATGATAACATTATAAAATTCAACAATCATCATAGAAAGTCTTAAAGTCAGAAAGTATTTCAACCTAGTGTGCAGTGGCTGATCAGTAGCAATAAATGCTTTGCGGTTCCAGATCCAGAAAGTAAAAGTCCTGCCATATGTTGGCTCCACCTGTGTATTGCAAACAGGCACAAAGCCAGACGATCCTAACTTGTGCAGCTCTTCAATCAGGTTGATCTGATCTGATATGTATATGAATAAATGAAAAACAAAAACAAGAGCACGATTGCACACATGTGTGCAGTGTCTCCTCATCTTCATATATACATACATATGTATACATATATATATATATATATATATATATATATATATATATATATATATATATATATATATATATGTATATATATATATATATATATATATGTTATATATATATATATATATAATATATATAACATAAAATATAACAAATTATAAATAAATAAACAACATACACAGCACAACAGGCAATAGGGCTACGTAGTGCGTACGTGATACCACCAGAATGTCACACCAAGCCATCATGTTAATGTGCAACAGCCCTATTGCAGTGCCCCTTTCCAAAGGTTCTTAT
>OMKY01151992.1:7366-24570 GCA_900302395.1 Bregmaceros cantori
ACGGATATACATGATTAAAAATATATAAATATATAAATATATATGTATATATGTATAATATATATATAATATATATATATATATATATATATATATATATATATATATATATATATATATATATAAAAAAAAAATATATATATATATATAAAATGTATATATTATATATATTATATATATAATATGTATATATATATATATATAATATATATATATATATATATATATATATATATATATATACACACACATATATATATATATATATATATATATATATATATATATATATATATATATATATATATATATATATATATATATATATATATACATACACTTTCTATTCTTTTGTTTCTCTGCATACTTCTAATATACAGTGAAGGCCCAAAATATTCATTTTTTATGACCCAGTATATATATTTTTTTATGCCCTAATATTATTGTCCGTTTTACAGTTACAATTGAGCTCTATGCCGACGATATCGCAACATCTATGTCTATCTTCATTTGTGCAGCTGTGTGTTTTGGGACTATGGGTGGAAACTGCCTGAGGGACTTTTCAGCCTGTGTGCTGCGTGTGTGGCGGCGCAATCATGTATGCAGCTGAGCCCGTTCAATCCCCGCCGCCCGCCCTCTTAATAAAGTACTTCTGATTATAATTCTGATTGGGCTGCTGGGGCCCGACTGGGAAACAAGACCTAAGGGTGGGGATCCAAATCGCATGGTTTAATAGGAACAGTTCAGTGCAGCACACTATTAAACAGAAAGGTCCACTTACAGTTTCAAGTCATTAAAAATGAAACGTGGAAATACCAAAATAATAATGAAATTGAAATGAGTTAATACGTTTTTTTAAATCCAACATGTATTCATGGAAAATTGTAGAAATATTTCATACCAAATTCAGGAATTAACAGGAATGGAGTATTATGCCATAAAAACTCAATTTTGGCAATGAGGCTGATGCACGTGATTCACGGGTGGGCGGTGGACATGTGTAAAATATTAATAACAAATATTAAAATCTAAGAAAGGATGTTGGATATACCAGGACACGCTCGAAAAGGAACCAATTCTTTATACAGTACTGATTTTCAAAGCTGTTCCTATGTCTTGCATGTTTAAAAACTGTATATACCCCAGTACTGTAATATAGTGTAATATGTATTAATATATGATATAAATTGGACAGTTTATGCTAGTGTGAATCGCAATTTTAACAAAAAATCTCCAGGACTGAACATCCAAGTCAAACCTGGCATTGAAGTGTGGGAAGTATGAAATTCAGAGAAACAGTTGTCCTGCTAATACTGTAACATTTGATACCCCTGATGTGCTACGTTGGAGAATAACAGTCAATACTTTTCTCACTATTATCAAAATGGTCGTCGTTTAGGGTGCAACAGCCAATTTTTTGACACCGATTGAGCGCAACATCTGGCGTTTCTTTATTTCAGCAGCTTTCGCAGAATAAACACATTTATGTCCCAAGGCCATTGAGTGTGTTATGATAGACTGGCGAATTGGTCAAGTGAATCGGGCAAGAGAGCCCTCTTGTGGGTGATACCAAGAGTTATATATCACATTTTTCTGTGATTCGGGTGACTTAGCTTTTAGCGGGAAGCTGTTCATGCTGAATCTGTGTCTCTTCAATGCAGGGTGTATGCAGGAGAACAAATCAGATTTCATAATTATATTTAAAAAGAGATGTGATATACATCTAATTTAGATGAACAGCCTAAATGAGTGTGCACAGGTATACATTCGCACAAAGCGAATAAAATAACACAAAACGAAGCCTTGCATTGCAAAGATTGTTTTTTTTGTTTTTTTTTTGTTCAAATGCTGATTTTTATCACAAGGTCTTTCCCAGATCTTCCCCAAGCCGCTGAGGAATTAGGATTAATAGTCTAAATGGGCCGTGAGGCGTATAGCACTTAGCCTATGAGTCACACAGTTATGATTGGGGTCTACCCATAATTGTTTCTACAAGATTTAAGGGAGATTAATAGACTCTCTGGCTTGAAAAAAATTAAACAAACGCCAGTCCCAGCAAGATCAAAATAAAGTAATACTGGAAGTGAGGCCGTGGCCAAAATGATTCTTTTTCACCCGTTAAAGCACTTGGTTTGAGATAAAAATGGATGTAGGCGATTACAAAAGCTCTCCTCAGCCACTTCTGTTAAGTTAATCAATGGTAAAGCTCCACTTGGCAGGATTTCTAAGTCTTCTAAGGCTGGATAGCTTCTGATTGCCAGGCATAGAAACAACCATAGTTTGCATTTAGAAGCTGAAGGTAAAGGGGATAGTGCATTAATATCTGGGCCTAGATGCATTATTTCCATGAAATGTAATGCTTAGTAGTAGTCTTGGCGCAAAGAAACTAACTTTCTGAGTGCTGCTCTAAGTAGAGGAGTCATATTTTAATTCAGAAGAGTCTAATATAATGTCTCACGATCCCCGATTATATTGTCTTGTGTGCGTTAACATTTCTATGATAGTTTTATTAACCTACTCCTGTGCCCTTCTACTGTGTTGTCTTATGGAATAATAGAGGATGAGTTTTTATTCATGTCTTTTGCCACCAATCTAGTACGGTGTCTAATAATAACCCACAATTTCTGCATACACACACGTTACAATATTAAAACATATAATTAATTTCTTTATGTTTCGTATCATGAGGTAATTGTCCCTTTGTGAAAGCGAATATTATTTAGTAAGGCTTCACAAAATTCAGGTTAGACATCTACTTTTCTTTTTACTAAAGACAGCCTGTGCTGCTATTAAACAGGTGTAGCGTACCAAGATCCAGATCGAACAAAAGATTAGTGTGCAGGTGTGTCAGGACTGTCCTGACAAAAGGCCACTGCACAATGTGCGCTTTCACTAAACTGTCCACCGGTTTGGTCCTAAGGTTCTACAGACAGTAGTCAATAGCTCACAAGTTCTTTCACTGGTGAAAAAAAAAGAAAGAATAACATAAGCAAGCCAACAATTATTATTTTGCACGGAACAAAACACAGCAAGAATCAAGCCAATTTATTCTTGAGCAAATGAACTATTGCCACTTTATTATTTTTTTATGTTTTTTCCAGCCCATTCAGGCTGTTTTTTCCAAGCGTTATTTATTAGGGTTAGCGGAAACAGGTGAAGATGGGAGGACAGACATGCGGGAAATACGTCGGTGGCGAGAATCGAACCACCGACTCACCGCGCCATTGAGGCATATGCCTGCTTTCCAGTGCTCTGCCTAACCAACTGAGCTACTGGGCAGCACATTGCCACTTTAATTTGACCCATCCCTCTGTTCATCATCATTTGCATTGAAAATAGTCTTTAGTGACCAAATTCAAATGGTAGTCTTCTATGCTTGTATTCCATCTATGCACCTAAAGTTGCAATGTTCTGCCCTTTTTTTTAGCATGACCTATAGCTTTGAACTCACTGTGGTCTATACAAATACAGGCTCACATGGTTGCATCTGTTATTCCAGATCTTCTCAATGGGATAGTAGTTTGGATCTCCGAGGCGTGTAGGGATCATAGTCTGCCATTTCCTGAATATATGTGTGCTACCTTTGCAGTGTCTGAATAATCCCAGGCCAGGGAGCAGTGGACTGCTACAACAGTAAGACCAGAAACTAACTCAAGATCCTTATGACCAGTTTTGATTTTCAAAAGGCGTGATTTGATTCATGATCGGTCGGCAGAGGTTGGCACCCATGGGCTTGTAGTAGCGTAGCACAGAAGCGCAAGGGTTGGGGTAGGCAGTGCGGGAGTTGCAGGGTTCGGAGGAAGCTGCCGCGGGGTGTAGGCGTGTGACATGATATGTTGGGGGGCTGTACCTTCAGGCGCTTTAGAATTAGAGGGCTTATGGACGGCATGTTGCGCACTGTGATGGGCAACATCTGCCCAGAGGGGGCGTGATGAAGGCCGGGTAGATGGCGGGGAGCAAGGTTGCGTGGTTGGATTGGGGTGGGGGGGTCCACAAAGCGCGTGGGTGGGGGATTGGGGAGATTGGGTGTGTCAGGGACGGCAAAAAAAGTTCAGTCAACGGTCACCGGGAGATCATGGTGAAGGAAACAAGTGATGAGACGGAAGATGAGAAGGAAAAGAGAACAAAGGAGGGGGCAGAAAGAGGAGGGGAAAAAAAACAAGAGAAAACAACATGAGAGTGAAAAAAGTATAAAAACACAAAGAAGAAATGAGAAGAAACAGGAAAATGCAAGATACTGCCAATGCATTTCGCTAGAGGCCGGATAAGGGATGAGGACTTCTCGACGTAACCCTCTAGAGGGAATGACATTACACCATGTCAAACCTTCTCCGGGGTACGCCCACCCTAGCCGGCCTTTAGCTTGGAAACATAGACGTCGATTGTTGAGCGTGGAAGACAGCCTTGCCGCAAAGAGAGTTATGCAGCTGTACAGTGCGAGAACGTGGCCGGACTTACTGTGGCGCATGGCTGTACGATACGCCGCCTCTGTTGAGACCACCATCAGCATCAGTTTACAAGCATCTGCTCTTTTATGCAGTGACTTCACACTCTCCAGAACTTCTACATCCAAACGTATGGCTATCTAATTGACACTTTCAAGCCCGAAAGCTATGGCTATTGGTAATTTGAAAGTCATTCTTGGACGTATCAGAAGAAGATAAATTCATATGTTCCGTACAACCACAGGTTGGCTTGGCATGTGGTGCGCAGTGGCCTACTTTTAATTTTTATGAAATGTGTTAAAAACAACCAAATTCAATTATATTTCTAATTGACAAGGTTAATTTTGGTGGTGCTGTGAATATTTGGGATATTTTCCAGGGGAATATATCAGCAAATAATAAGCTATTAAAATTGCTGCTTGAGTTTGGGATTTTTTGGGAACAAGTTGGGAAAATTGATGATATATTGCTTATTATACATTTGTAATTAATGCCTGGAACAAAGCGAGGCAGAATTTGCTCCTATGGGTGTTGGCAATTGGATAATTTGTTGCCTCCAATTGAGCTATATATGGTAGGTTATAATAATACATGTGTAGGGCAGAATTGGGCAAATCTGCCACTTATTGTCTGCCATTGTCCACTAGAAGTCATAGGAAATGACACCAAAACATATTTGCAGTCGAGAGAGAAGTTCCGCCACATGACGGTGATGGTGTTTGCGGTAGTCAAAAGAGCCTGCTTGGAGGGTAACCACAACTATCAGACACTCAGCCAGTCAAATATGGCATTCTGAAAGGTTAACCCCTCTCCCCAAGAGTAGCCCTTAGATAGATTGGTGAAACATTCCAGAACGGTAGCGAGGTAATACAAAACAGGCTAACAGATAGGCCTGAATGTGTTGTTACTCTCAAAGGCAGACATTTTGTTCCTTGCTCACAAAACGTGATATGAAAATACATTTACAATGCAATTCTTAATTTTATAATCCCCCATTTTGGTGCCATTATATGAACTGATGAAGACACCGTTTTCGCTGCATTTCAGTTTGGGTTCACTAGATGGCAGTGGAGAGCAGCTAGTAAGACCATGGACCCCCTTTGCGGCAGGGCTGTTCCACTGATGAGGAACTTGGTTTATCGAGTCTTCCACAAACCTTTAACCCCAGTGGCTGGCTGGAGCGCATGGCCGCCATGGTTTTCAATGGAAGCTCCTGTGCAAAGAGCCCCTACACAATCAGGCAGGTGGTCACTTCCATTGGTGCAGATCCTTATTGCTTTAATGTGTACGTGTGTGTCCCAAGTGCAACGATTAGGCTACTGATACACAGGCCATGAAACCTGGAAATAGGGCCATGATTACGATGTCATTCATGACCATAGACTTTATGAAGAGCTGTGATGATGTGACATGTCCCAGGGGGTAATGGTAACAGCACAATGCAGAGCAGGCCGGTTCTGGTCCAAGAGAGATTGTCCACGACCTCAATTAGATGATGGGCTCCATTGCATCACCAAAGAGGTTGTTGCTACAAACATCTAAAGGTCCAACTTCTCAGTAGGCCCTTACTGACTTAGAGAGTCTGGAGAGATTTCTTCTTCCTTCCTGGACCCGAAATCACAGATCACAGTTACTTGTCCAGCGTCAGTCCAGTCAATGTCTTTTCCTCCGCTGAAGCATTCTTACATTGACAACTTTTAAATTGGCTTTATTCAAATTCATTTCTTTCAATGTAGCTGGTGTCCCTTCTCCTTTCTTGCCCCTTATTCGTTTTGTCATTATGAGCACATGCTTTTTCGGTAAAGGTATATAAAAATCTGTTGAGTTGAGTATGATTCATCCTGCTTGAATCCTCCAGGGCTTTCACGGGTCATTTTTATCACCTACTTTGACCTCCAGATTACAAATTTGACTAGACGAAAAAGCCCAAACCATAAAAAACGAGCAGTGTTGGCCCTGGAAGAAAATTTAAAAACATACAAAATTAAAGGAAATAAAGACATGCTTTTGTCTTTATTTCCTTTAATTTTGTATGTTTGTAGGTCCAATAAATGGAGGGGAAAACACAAAAGAGGTTTAATTCCTTGCTCCTCTGTTGACCTTCTACAACCAACAACCGCGTCCTCCTGCTCTCCGGTGTCTAGACCGGGACTGGAGGGCCCTGTCCATAGTTGACAACATAATGCCTGCTCCGACAATAACGTCTGGCAAGACCCACTTTGGCACGCTCTGGGATGTTATTCTGGGAGAGAGGCTGATAACGAGCACACTCCACTGGTTGCGAGCGGTAAGAGGAAAAAAAAACAAACTTGGGGCCGTCAGAACACATCCGCTCAAAAACTCCCTAAGTAATGCCCTGATACAGTGGCTCCAACCACCAGGCCGTGGACCGGTACTGGGCAGTGGACCTCTTGGTGCCAGGCCGGGCAAGAACCTAAACATAACTTGCACAGTCAATCTTTTACTGTGAAAAATGTAAAGAGTAAAACCGGAATTTTACTTTGAAAATGACGAGCTGCTACCAATCATTTGCTTTGAATTGTAACCTGATTTGCACGTAGTTTTGCATTTCTACAATGACTTTAATGAACGCTCATCTGAGGTGGTTGTTGTAAGACCTCAGCATTATGAAAGTCTCGCTCTCCTCCTCTCCAAGAATCCATATCTTTCTCTTCATTCCTCTGTATTGCTCTTAGTAGCGTTTCTCTTTTGATTTCTCCACGTTCCCCATTTGGGTATCTCTTCATCTCTGCTGCTCTCGATTCTCTCATGTGCTACCGTTCTCACACATGCACTCGTTTTGTCGGTCTAGACCACACATGTGGTTCCTCTTCTGCTCCTTCCTCTTCGTCTTCCTCGTCTTCTCCTGGCGCTCTTTTCCATTCCTCTCTCGCTTTCTCTCTCTCTCTCTCTCTCTCTCTCTCTCCGTTTTCTTCTTGCCAAAGATCTTCCCCTGGTTGTCCTGCCTCGAGGCAACACATTGGGGATTTGCAACAATGCACCGCTTTGCTTTCACAGCGATGGTCGAAGCATTGCAAGAGGTGAACGGGAGGCGCACACAATTGGGGAAGGGCTCGAGTGTATGTGTTCATGTGGGTGTGTGCACTTTGTGAGGTGCGCTTACCATGGATGGATGCCTCTCCAAACACAATTGGAGATTTGATGGCCTTTGCAACATCTTTAACATGATGAGTGAATTTGACGGCCATTTAAGTCCTGTGAAAAATATTAATTCATTGAAAATGCTCCTTACCCTGTGTGAGTAGTCACCACAGACACCCTGAGAACAGAAAGAAAGACACAGAATATTGGTAATGAGAACCAATATCATTATTGTGTTACCAGCATGTAGAAATGTAAATTAAATTAACAAGTTGGATGGGAACAGTGTCCTCACCTTTTCTCCTTTGGGCCCAGGCTCACCCTAGAGTGACAAAAAAAAATATTTACACCAGCTGTACAAAGCACCCCTTCTAAATCATATCAATGTCAACTATCCTAATTTTAACAGTGAAACAATTAGTGATTATACAATTGTTCCATTAACTATGATTTTAAAATGTTTTTGAAACTCTTTTGGAATAGTACTTTAGCTATTGGTATTGCTTACTGCTTTACATGTTTAAAATTGCTTATTGATTAACAACAATTTGAAAAAAAAAAAAAGTCTGTCGCAAGTGCCATTTTATCATTTCATTGACAGTATTAGTGTGAAAGGAGGATGAGAGAGAGAGAGAGCGGGGACTAGCGAACATGCAGCATATCAATGTGAGGAGAATCGATCTCAGGGCATGGACTATGTGAGGGGCTGCACATCTATAGCATCTTTAACCGCTATGCCACGGGGCCAGCCCAGACTTTGTGTCCTTTTCAAGAAATTAAAAACACTTATGAAAGAAAAAAACAGTTTGAGTGTCTGACTATTATAACCTAAAAAAATAAATAAATAAATAAAAAAAATATGCATATGGAAACACCAAACGACATTTCTAAAAATGGGAATTAAAAAACGATTGGCACTCGCAGGCTTAATTTCTCTTGTATAATGGCAAACACATGTTTTATCTGATAGCTCAGTTAATCAATGGACTTTTTGGTAGGTCAGCCCTCTGGGTAGGTCTATCAATATACAGAGTATAAGCAAAAGTGACTTACCGGGAGCCCCCTCAGCCCTCGTTGACCCTGCGAGGAAAAAAAGAAAAGGAAATATAAATAGACATACCTCACTGCCATATAAATATATACTTCCCTGCTGAATAAATGTAAATACACATACTTCACTGCTGAATGAATATAAATACGCAGGCGTCACTGCTGAATAAATGTAAATAGACATACTTCACCGATGCATTCAAACAGAATTTACTCTAATGTCTTTCATCGAAACCACTAATGTGTGTAATGTAAAGGGAAAGAATATTATCATCCTAAGTATCAAGTACCCGTTTTGGTATCAGTATGGGCAAAGATATTCATTTGTAATCCGATAACAAGCTGGTTATGTTGTTGAGTTAATGTTGAAGCTACTACAATTGTAACTAAAATGTTTGTTGATAGCAGAGTTAGGTCATTCTGGTTCCAGAAAATAAAAATTGACCTGGGCTAGTTAGTTAGTTAGTTAATACATGTTTGAAACAAATCTGACACAAAAAGGTCCAAGGAAAGTTAACTTTGACTCACTCTTAATTCCTAGTGCTTTATTCCAACTTTCTTTTGTAGTGCCAACTCCAGGGGAAAGCATAACTGACACCAGCCAGAAACAGTGGCCAACTTCCAATATGGATTCGAGGAACTGAACATACTCCAGCCACGCAAAATACATTTGCACAGAGGACCTATCAAAAATGTTGCTGATTCCAGACAATATTTAAAAATAAAATACAGCTACGACTAAACTGTTATGGAAGTCATTTTCAAGTAGCCTGAACCAATCCGCCTCTTGAAGTGAAAACCTGTTGACGCTGACTCGACCCGGTGGCTCCCGGTGTGCACAGCGCGGGTGGCCTGTCAGAGCCTCTGGCCCGGCCTGTGATTAATGGAAGCAGTCGAAGCTCGGGCCCAGTCGGATTTGACCAGACCACAGGAGCCACCACCTGCCAGTACCGGTACTCGGACTCTCTCTAGTCTCCACTCTGACCGTTTACCATTCCAAACTCTTTGTTCAACGCCTTGGGAGTGAAGAACAGAACATGCTACAAACATGTTCTACTTGTCTCATTCAGACATTTCTTTTGAATAGTACTACAGTACTGAGTGAATGCGTCTTTGGGTTTTATTTTTTTAATAGATTGGGTGCATTACCTCCATCTGCCAGAGGGCACCATACGCCAACATTTCTGGCCATATGAAAGCAGTGCATAATGGCGGCACATTCTGCCACCTAGCGGCCACCGTCGACCCCTGCACCCGCATTTACTGAATATTTTCTCAGAAATCATAATTTTCTAGTGTTACCCACGCATGTTGTCAGTGCTAGGACTAAAGAATGGAAACAGGTAGACACATGCTAACATAATGCTAACAGAAAGTCTAGTTTCCTTTGCTATGTATTCTGTTGACAAGGACACAGAACCTAAGTTTCTATGGGTCTTGAAAAAACACATGCTGAAAAAACCCTACTTCGACGTGCCAAATTTGATAAAGGCGGGCACTGGATGAGTTAAAGACGGGATTTGTGACTCAATTTTCACAGATGGTTACTGCAGTGTTTTTGTGTGGTTCTTCAAAGATCTATCACATCTATAGTTAAATGTATCTTAGAAGGCCCATAGAGAATTTATGCTCTATACGGAAACCATATATCAAAATGGAGATAGAAATTTCCTTTGTGACAAGAAACAAGTGAGTAACGGGATGTTGGAGAGAGCAGAGGGACAGTAAAACCTCCTGATAGAAGGGAAACCCATTCGGTGGATACCTGCTAGCACAAAGTATGCATACTTGTCTTGTGTGCTGTTCAAGGCTGAACTGTATGTCTGAAAGTCTTGAAGTGATGGCAAATAGGTAATGCAGCTGTTACGGCTACCACTAATCTACTGCTAAAGGTGTGACTGATGAATCTCTTCTTCACACCTGTATCACAACCGCTCACGGACCAAAGCTCTGGGAACGTTTCTCCAGGCCATCTGCCTTGAAAGTGCCCCCATGCCCTGAGGCACGGTGAACAGGATGGAGTGGGTGGGGCAGGGCAGTAGTAGAAACAGAGCGTCATTATAGGGACTGTTAATTACCCTTCTGCTGTTATTTTAGCCAGGCCCGAGCGCTGCACACCACCGGAGAACTGTGCTATGTCCTTCCAGACTTGAAAGAACGTTCCCCACCATTTTGTCAGACACGATTACCATAGATGTAATTGTTACAATGGAATCACAGCCACCAATTATTTCTGTTTTGACCTTGTCACATAGTTGGAAATTAAATACACTTCCACTGGTCCCACCAATAACTTTGGTATTTAAAAAGCTCTCTGTGTAAGAGAAAATCACAATAAACAACAAAGGAGGGGAGACAGTCCCAAAAAAAGCTTCCACCACAGTGCATTAAGAGAAATCCCCTTACTCTTCCGCCCTTCTATAAATAAATCTTTATTGAGACTGGCAGGAAAAGTTCTGACTTCCACTCTCAAAGTGCAATTTCTCCACCGGGCGAGTCGGCGGTAAGTGGGTGTTGGTGACAAAACGAGTCGGCGCTAAAACCACACCAGCTCATCTAACAGGGTGAGTCTGAAGTTGTTCAGGAGGCCATCTCTTGAAATGTCTGTACAATGTGCATTATGGAGCTGTTGGTCGCTTTGGAAAAAAATGTGAATGCGGAACAGAAATCTAAAAAAAGACTGCATGTATGGTACTTCTGGAACGGTCTGGCCTTTTCACTTGAAGTTCTGGGGTTAACAATGGCCAACCAAAGAGAATGAAATGCATCAATGGACACATTTTGGAACAAATGATGCGGCAATATATATATTGACGATTGCATAGAGCATAATGGCGTGAAAATCTCTTCCCCAAGAGATTTTCAAACTTCACCTGGCCTATCAGTTCTCCTCAGATCAGAAGTTGGTAGTCGGCGAACTTCACAACGACTTCCTTGATGGTGTAATGAATGCAGTTTTGTCCCAATAAATGATTATTTTGTATCATTTTTGTTATATATCACGGGTTTACTCCCGTGAAAACCGATTGGAATTGTTGAGGAGTTTGGATTTTCGTTCGCAAGAGTTTTTTTTTTTTTCTGGAATACCACATGCTGACTTACTTACTTTTGGAATCCCCTAGTTTAATGAGTAACTATTCATTAAACTAATCAGTAATACATTCCCATTACCACATATCAGACATGATTACATTGAATTCATCTTATAGAACTTTTCATTCACTTTGCCGTTCCATGACTGTATTGGTGCTATAAATATAATATGAAGGCACCTATGACCTGCCCTACGTGTAGCACATATAACTTCTGTTTCTAGATTACATTTTAAAAAGTAACTGAAAGGGAGTACAAGTAGTCGGTTACTACCCATCACTTTTTCATATTCCGGAGCCCGATCCGTTGAGCTTGTCGGTTGGACACGTACGGTACTCCACAAGTCTAAAGTTTCAGAACCCGAGAAAATCTGCGATCAGCACTGTCACGACTCGGCCTAATGCGTGTGGACTCAACCTTATTCAAGGCCAAGCGATCGGATTACTGGCCCCTTGAGTGGAGTGCACTTTGTGTGTTTTTCTTCCCATTATGCCTGGTGTAACACAGGGGGTACAACTTAAATCACCAGAGAAAATAACACGGAACCTTCAACTAAATTGAAAAGGATAACAGACTCTGGACGACCCTGGATAAGATAAAAATTAACTGTGTGAAATCGTTAAATAATGCCAAAAAAGAACTACAAAAATCAACTACAAACGTTTTTTTTGTAGTTCTTTTTTGGCATTATCTAAATGAAGACTTTAAATTATATCGGAAAGCCTACTTTTGCTATCAACAAATTCACCCGTGACACAGCCAGAGGTGGACAATTCTAGTTCCAGAAAGTAAAAGTCCTACCATGTTTTGGTTCCACCTGTGAGCTGCAAACAGGCATAATAGCAGGTTATCCTAATTAGTGCAGCTCCTCAGACAGGTTGATTTGCCAATCAGTGGCAATACCTATTTGCAGTGAACGGGCAGTATCAAAACGTGGCAGGCTTTTTTTAGTTTCTGAGAGCAGAATTGACCACTTCTACACAGATTATTTTGCTTACCATATCTCCCTTCTGTCCATTCAGTCCCTGGTGGAGAAGAGTGATCACAAGTTAAGAGAAAAACACATAATATTTTCACTGGAACATCAATGCCACATAAGTGGCCGTGTTCCCAGGATGATCCAATCACTGGGAACAATCATAGTATCACAATACTCACATTTGGGCTATCTACAAGCAATTCAATAACACATTAAATGGAAAGATCTCAATTCACAAATCCATGATCACATTTCTTTATTGGTTGTCCAATGCGCATGCTCAAAAGGAGAACCCTTTAAAACCAAAAGGATTGACCAAATAATATCAGCGTCTGATTGTCAGTACTTTATCACTATCACAACTGTATTTAATCTTGTTAAATTAACAGGAAGAAAATTATTTTTGCAAACCCTGCAACAGATATGTGCAGAGGTAATCAGTATTGGAAAATCAAATATTGATTTTAATGAATGAATATTAATGAGTCACATTGTAAGAAGATTGTGTTGACGTTAAGATGCTGATCACGTTACGTCTGAAAGTTGTTCACATTCAAATCTGTATTTGAAATGTCAATGGAAGTAACCCGCGAAGAACGCTAAAAAATTAAGAAAAGCCCAATTTATTACAACACTGCACATTTGTTCAAACTTGGTTCAATGACTTTCCATGGAAATGACTTTGGCATAACTAATGAATTTCCAAGCAACTACCTCCAACCAATATCATCTTCTTAGTAATTTACACATTTACACATTGTTGTTTTTTGTTTTTTACTCCATTCTCAGAATCATTAAGGACAGTCAAGCAATGGCACCTGAACAAGCAAGGTAAATCACGTGGCAGTATCACATTCTTCATGTGAGCAGAAACAGGAGGGGGAACAACTTACGGGCTTGCCGTCCAAGCCGATCGGACCCTAGAATGAAGGAAGACACACAAGTGTTAGTCGGGAGTCAGTAACACAATCCATGCCTTTCACGAAACAAAAAAAGAAACCTAGAGTGGTCGATGTAAATTATACGCTTCAACAGACCATAATTTATGTCAGCCTCTCTATGTCTTTAACAATGTCCCCCAAAAAATACCTCGCACACTTCACATAAATCATCAATTATTTTATATACACCAGCATTTCTATGCATTCTGGGTCGATTATGTCAGCCGTTATGAGAGCGCAGTCTCACATTCTCACATTAAGGGCTGGCCCGTTATGAGGTGGCTGTGGCTCAGTGGGTAGGGTGTGTGTGCGTGCGCAGAGGCAGGGAGAATAAGTGGGTCGTGTAAAGTGCTTTGGATGACCATACTGTTTATGTGCAAAATACAACTCATTGAAAAGGCATATCATTATTTATGAATCAAAGATTAATTCATAGGGCCGTGGCACAGTGATGTCCTAGTTTGGCAGTGGACATTATGGTAGTATGATTGCAGTCAGACGAACAGACAGAGAGCGATATTTGCGTAGCATTGTCAGTTTAAAAGTCTTCTTTTATTGATTTCTTCATGATAATATACTAGCAATCGCCAGGAGATGGCATCCCAACTATGTCTATTGTATTTGCACCATACACGTGTAGTAACCACTTAACCATACGTATACATATACTTCACCGTACGTGATACCACCAAAATGTCTGCCACCACAAAGCCGTGACATCACATGCAACATCCCTATTCTCGTTTTGTAGTCAAATAGTTGCCCCCTGACTCCAAACCAAATTGAAAGATTCAGACCTTTATAACTTATAGCATTTTATAGCACATAGCATTTCAATTGTATTTATTAAGATAGATGTGACAGGATGAAACCCACTTGATCTTCTTGATTGAAGACAAAATGCCATATTTGGACAGCAGAGAGCATGCACACAAATATATGCATGCTGCAATGGAGTATGCATTTCTTTTTCTCCCCCCCTCTCTGTTTTTCCATCACTAGCCTTATAAGAACAAAATCTATACCAATCCAGCATGTGGTGTGACTTTTTTTTTTTTTAGAAAGAGAAAAATGTGCGATGGAGGATCGAACGCAATTCTTTTCAGGTGGCTGTGAAAACTCTGCCTGCCACGTGAAGATTGTGCGTTCGGTCCCCAGTTCAAGTTACAATTCAATATGTTTTTCTTGCTATCACGAGTTGGGGAACAACTTCAAAAGCACGGCCTGGGGGTACGTAACATTAGGACATTCTGAAAAGTTGTGAAAGTTGAACATTCCGTTAGAATGGAGCTTGAACACTAAGCCCGTTGGCTGATGCCCATTCCAATTGTACCTGAGGCACAAGCCAGAACAAATGAATCGTTCACGCATTGCACGCAACTCGAACGATCATTTGGTCTGGATTAAGCAGGCTCGAAAAAAGTGTCAATAATCACAGCGCAGTAGACATGGCAAGTGGCATGGAGGCTCTTCAAGGCTAGCTTATAATATCTTGTTTTTTCCACCCAGGCACACGTTTATCTGTATTATATTGTATGTGTTGCTGTGTGTCTTTACATTGTTCAAGAGAAGAGACCAACATATACTGCATTATATTTGAGCGTCGGACATTTGTAACATTTTACCAGCAAGCTGCAGGCATATTTGTTAGAACACAACTTCATATATTCAGAGCTTTCTCCACAGTGGCTGATTATTGGATCATCCAGATGCTCCAAAACTGTCACAAATCAATAGCGGAACATTGTCGTATCAAGTTGTAGAGCAACATTGGCTACAGCTTGATTTTGAGACCATTACATCAAGGTTGGAGAGGTTTGGGGCAGAGTGGTTTGGCAACTCAAAACCATAGTCGAGGGATTTCAATCAGTTCTGAAATTTAATATTTGTTGTTGCGTTGCAGTGTATCGTCAACGTTGAGTCGCGACACTGATTGTGTGTTGATTACTTGGGGTGAGGCGAGGGAAAAGTCTAACAAAAGATGATTGATCCACTCAAATACCATTCAGACAAAGCCCACACCAATAGTGACTGAAAATGCACACACACAAGCTACATTCAAAACATACTAAACTCTATGCTAGATACATTTTTCCATCCGATGTACAACGAATTGTTACGGAAAGAGCCCCTCGAGGATGAAACAGAAACAACTGCCAGATGGGCTCACGGAACCAATCGTATTAGTGGTAAATGGTTTGAAGTATCCAAATCTTCAAACGTCAGCAATATCCCCTTGAAGCTTCCTGCCATAACTTCTTAATGTTTCCGAATCGTCTAAGTCAACGTAGCGGCTTGAGAATGTAATTCCGAAGACTTTTTCTTTGTGTATCGTTCTGAGACCTCAAACTTAGCCCTCACCATCTTCTGCCAATGTCACGGTTGATCTGTGTAAGCGCTGTAGGGTGCTCTTTATACTATATACCAGCTTTCCTCCTAACTAGTTCAACACGTTGTGGATAGCATAGGCATCACTTGGGTGTTATTCAATCCGATCTGCTCTCAGGTGCATACTAGCCAAAGTGACAGGAACATGCTGACACAATTAAATAACCTTTTTTGGTGTTAAGACTCATTTTGTGCGCCGTCCCTCTGAAGTGACAAGCAGGGACTGTAAGTTATGATTCTAACATTTTTTTTATGCTTGTACATCCCTTTTATTATTTTTTATTTTAATGTATTTAAATACTTGAGTATTTATTCATTCATCCAGCCTGCATTCAAACCATCTAAATATCTCAGGAACCTGAAGTGTTTTACATCCATGTTATTTTAAAAAGGTTATCTCTGTATATATGAATACAAAATTCACTTGTCTACATATTGAGTAGGAGACGTAGTGATTGGATGACGCCACCGACAGCCCCGCAAAGACCAGGCACGTGGAATTAGGAGATTGTTGAGAGATATATACAAACTCTACTTACTGGAAAACCTGGGAAGCCCCGTGTTCCTGGCTGACCCTGCAAGCATAGAAGCGACATATTAGGGGAGGAAAAAGAGACAAGCTTATGATAAAATTCAGAGACTTCCAGTTCATAAACTTGACTTCAATCCTATAGACAAGTTTACGTGTGAAACACTGGGGAGAGTCATTTTATCCCGCACTTCTGCAGGTCACTTCCGCTGCCTATATCTATGTATATAAAGTCTGGTAGAAGGCGTGATATGTGGACACAAAAACACACAAAACACATACCAGTTCAAAATCCGACCACTAGATGTTGGTCTGGGACCAGTTACACATCACTCTCCTTGCTTCATTAACCAATTTGTATAAATATTGATGAAATACAGTCAAAATCCTACTTGAACTTATTCACAGAGTGGTCACATGTTCTTCTGGACCAATAGGCTGGCTGCTTCTACTAGTCCTTCCAAAAGAAATGAGACAATGGAACGGGTTGAACTGATTATTAAATCATGCGTTTGTGGGTCACAGATCGACACGATAACATTTGCGTGAGAAATAGCACACCGCAAGTTACCACCACAATTTTTAAATAACCCATTAATATTCATGAATTAAATATTAATTTAAAAATGCAATTTTCATTATACATTTTTTTTAAATGGTTAACTGCCCACCCCCAT
>OMKY01152105.1:3178-8178 GCA_900302395.1 Bregmaceros cantori
AAAATCTGTCGGCTCTGTAGGTCTACAGACGTGCTGAGAGTTGCATTGTGTTGCGGGTGGCTGTAGCAGTTGGTAGAGCAGTCGTTCCAACAACCAGAGGGGTGAAGACCTAAGATGGGCTTGAAAACTAAATTATTTTGTAAACGTTCCATTCAGAACAGCTCAGGCAGGCCCATGTTTAACGTTTTTGTTCTCAGAACCGTTCTTCAGGCAAACTCACAATGGCATAATGCAAGTTGGTGGCAGGACAATAATTCAGACTCAGACTGGCTGAAGTAGCTCTTGCGTGGACCTATGTATTTCCTGAACCGGGACTAAACTACTACTACTTGAGTCACTCCAACTAGTAGATTAGTGCCTTTAATCTGGTAGTTACTTGAGTCACTCCAACTAGTAGATTAGTGTCTTTAATCTGGTAGCTACTTGAGTCATTCCGACTAGTAGATTAGTGTCTTTCATCTGGTAGCTACTTGAGTCCAGACCCAATGCAAGCATGTAGCGATGTGCGATGCGTGGACGATACGTTTGTTCTGGCTCGTCAGGCTAGTTATGATTGTGGTTATCAGTGAGTCAATTACTCTATCTCATCTGCTGCTGAACCAACAAAATGTAATTTTGTTTAATAAAATATTGTCACACTGTGTCCGTACGCAAATACCACATATTGTGTGTCAGGAGACGTGGCAAGGTGGAGACAAGTATTTCCAATTATAGGTAATTTATTCAGGCAAACTCACAATGGCACAATGCAAGTTGGTGGCAGGGCAATAATTCAGACTCCAGTGCTCAAAATGTCTGATATTTTCCAATGGCAAAAAAGTCCCTACTTTCTGGTGAAGTAGGAAAGGTAGGGGAAAGAATTATGTTAGAGCCCCGAGCTGACGGTACCTTGGCCTTAAATAGAAGCTAGCCACTACCTTGTCTGACAAGGCAGCGCTAAGCGCCGTACGGGGCAGTGGTGCCCTCTAACGTTAGCTTCGAGAATGCAGTGCAAAGCACTGCTGATATTTTACAACAACCGTACGTACGTATATATCTATTTATTTAGTGACTGTGTCTGTGGCGCATGCTGCTTCTCGGTTAGCCAGGGCACAGGAAAGAGACAGATCGATGTTGAATCAGATATAGGTTAGAGTAGTCTCACACCGGAAACTCACAGACAAACACACACATATACACACAACACTGACACACACACACACAGGGTGTCATATACACCAAGTCTGAATGAACACAACAAACGATACATACTGATATGTACAGACACACAAACAGCGGGATAGATGAGCTATATACAGCTGTATGTTTTGCATGTCTCTATATGTCTGTATGTGCTTTGGTGGTGTTCATCCATCCAAGCATAGGTGTGTGTGTGCGTGCGCGCGCGCGTCTGCCTGTGTGTGAAAGGAAGAAGGGAAGGGAAAATGAAATCAATAATGCTGCAAAGGTGTAATTTGACAAAATAGTGTTCCACCAAATAGCACATTTACACTAGCCTGGCGAGCCAGAACCAACGCATCGTCCACGCATCGCACATTGCTAGAAGCTTGCATTGGGTCTGGGAAAACCAGGGTCGGAAAACGTAAAAAAAAATGTGTTAATCAAAATGTGTTATCCAGTCACAGAGCAGTAGGTGGGACAAGCGACCTGTAGGAGTTTGTGCGGCCCATACAAACTCCTCCCATTCCCGCAAGCGTCTAGCGGTGTGCCATGCGTGGACGATGCGTTGTTTCTGGCTCGCCAGGCTACATTTACACATTTACTTCCACGCTTACTTCCATAAACATGCACAAACACACAAAGCACAATTGTGCAGAACCACTCGAATAATGTTACTGTATGAGTGTGTGTGTGTTAATTGACAAAATTCTAATTAAAGCCGATCGGCAGGTATGTTTTCGGTATCCTGGCAGACTGGACCTGAGCGTCTTCAGTCATGTGTATCTGGGATCCCATCAGTGTCTAATTGGAACAGTGCCTTTAATTTGTATTTTAATGAAGATCTGTCAGTTAAGCGGCAAGTCAATGAAATGTGTTTTAATTATCACCGGGCGCTAATGTGCTTCCCTATCGGCATGAATCAATCCTTTCTGTTCCAGAAACAGTCAGCCAGCTTGTATTTGTCGATGCTGGGGCTTTTTGGTCGCCATCCATCAGGAGGAAAATGATAACTGGACCTGCACGCTTGGTGATAAAAGCAGTGTTTGGGATTCATAATAATAATTGGCAATCAGTCAATTGACAATAACCATTCTGCATTGATTGTCTTCATTATGAAAATAAAAATGCAATAACCACCAAGAATTGCTAAGCAGGCTGTCTTGATGCGCCTAAAACAGGGCTAATCAACTGGCGGCTCGCGGGCCCGCCAATCAATTTTTAAAAGTACTATTTTTTTGTACCACTACGGCACAGGTTTGCAATCTCTGAGTGATTCTAGTCCATTCATTCATTAGATGCAGGACAATTCCTTATTCAATAGAACAGGTCTAGCATCGGACAGGATAGACCTTATAGTGCTTAATGTTTATCTTTAGGTAGTACTAAAAACAACCATTCCAGACTATTTTCTAGTTTGCATTCAAATTCGGAGCTGTTGCACACACCGACTCACACACACACACACACACACACACTATCCCCACCTCCTGGGATGATATTGTGATTATGATGCATACACTGCGAGTGTGTGCGCGCGTGTGACAGTATGACGCGGCCGTAATACCACGGCCACGTAGCGTGCAGCGGCTCCCCGCCCAGTCCACTATAGCTGGCTGTTAGCAGAGCAGAGCGACCGCTGACTCAGCAAGCTGGATAGCTTGCTAGCCATTAGTGACTTCCTGTGTGTGTGTGTCTGTGTCTTGGTGTGTGTATGTGTGTGCGTCTATGTGTGTGTTTTTGTGTCTGTGCGTGTCCGTGCTGGCATGTGCGTGAGGGTGTGTCTTGCATTGTCTTCGAGCGAGGTCTACTACACAGGTAGCACCGAGCCATCCCAGCCCCCTACTGTGATGAAATGAGAAGGAAGACATTAAAACTCTCATTAAAAATTCTACACTGGCAGAAAACAGATTCAGCGCTATTCTACCAACCTCTGGGTGATCACAGACACACACACACACAATGAAATTTATTTATGGACATCAACTTTTTAGACGCACACATAAACACACACACACACCAAACACATTCATACCCACACACACACACACACACACACACACACACAAAACACATTCATACCCACAGACATCAGTTCTTTTATTGCCTTTCGCATTTCACACAACCTTCTCGCACGGTTTACGCACACACACACCCCTCGCCCCACACACAGACAAATACACACATGCTTTGCACTGCAGCAGAGATGAGGCTTTTAAATCCTGCCTGCACACAGGCACACACACAACCACACGCACACACACAACCTCACACACACGCACACACCCAAATACACTCGCACGCGCGGGCTGTTGCGAGTTCTTCCCTGGCCATTAATATGTATGGCTGTGCTCAGGCAGACTGCCGTAGAACCCATGATGTAATTGCAGCGTTTGAACGAAGGTCGGTGTGTCTGTTAGCCACGCACTCGCGAATGTTGCTCTGGTGTTTAGGACTTGGTCAATGATAGGCAGGGAGAATGAGCGGGTGTTTAAATTCTAAGTTTATAAAAAATGTTGTAGAGTTGCAACTAACAATTATTTTGATCATGTGTGCTTTCTAGTGCACTTTTTACTGACGATTAATCGGTTCCGCATTTTCAGCTTTAAACAAAATTAGCTGGAAACGGGGTGAAAAAGGGAGCAGAAACATGCGACAAATGTGTTGGTGAGGAGAGCGAACCCATGATTCTCCGTGCCATCATGGCATATGTGTGCTTTCTAGTGCACTCATAGACTGAGATGCTGTGCAAAATCGGAAGGTTTATTAACCTGAAACGTTATTGATATTGCAAAGTAGAAAACATTGAACAACATATATTCAACACATTTGAGTGGAGGAGGGGCCAAAGAAGGAAACGATTGATCGATTATCAAATTATTTGCCGATTAATTCAATAATTGATTATCATCGATTAATCAGTTGCAGCTCTAAAATGTTGAATTCCAGTCGCTTTGATAGCAGCGCTTGTTTTTGTGGATATAACTGTTCAGTGATGATGGTAGGTGAGTGGGCGAAGGGTGGAAAAAAGTGTAAAAAGGGAGACATTCTGAACATTTGCTCTGAAGCCCCGCTAGGAGCAAAGCTTTTAAAACCAGCTATGTCTATTGCAAAAGTGTTCAGATTCAAAGCATAGACCAGTGTGGAACATTGCCAGTCATGTGACATTCACGCAGCTGAAACGCTGACGCAATTTGGTAATTTCATCCTACTGAAAGTCACGACACGTGATCCCCAGTGTTGCATTTTTTGTGTCTTCAATGGATCATCCACACTAGAACATTTGATGTGAGATACGTTTAGTTCAGAGGATTTGCTAGCATCTTGGCATAAGAAAGGGCATAGCCGATAGTGGTGTTATAGCATCAAGTAGGGGTTTAGCCGAGTATCACAAGCAATTAGTACCAAAAGATAATAATTACATACAAAAATGTTCCTTTAGCAACGGGGTCCAACCTCCAGTTCCATATGCGATCACCAAGTGGTGTTTTTTTTATTATTATTAATATTATTATTATTCGTTACTTTGTTTTGAGATTATGTATTTAAATTATTGGCAAAATTTTTACTTTGAGTTATAATAGCATGTATAATGTGTCAATTAAACGTTTACCCAGGTTTTACAACTAAATGTATTCAATTCATGAACCTGATTCCGACAAAGCGAATCGAGCCGAACCACACATACTACGGCTGTTTTGGTTCGGTGAAAGACTCGCGCGCAGCTCAGGTGGAACGGCAGTGATGACGTAGGTTTTGAATTGGTCTATAGAACCCTGTTTTGAAGCCTGCTCCACACAGGTGCATTCGGACGGGATAAGCAAAGTCTGTAAATTACTTAT
>OMKY01152105.1:13178-14593 GCA_900302395.1 Bregmaceros cantori
AAGATCTTGTTCAGCGTTTGCCTTCAAGAAATCTCTTCCTTTACCTCTCACACACGGCAGTTTTTGGGTTCAGGAGTGCAAGCTGCTCATAAGTGATAGTGTCGTGTATTGCAATATTTTGGGTGCGTGACTTTTGGGTGCAGGCCCACAATGCCCCACGGTGGTCACTACAATATCAAATGAAAGCGAATTAGTTCTAGTTGTAATACTGGTCTTTAAATACTTTTTTTTTCATTTATCTTGGGGACAGACAAAACAACCAACCAACGCTGCCAAAAACATAACCTGTTTTTCGGCTTCGCCCTGCCACAGGTAATAATCGATAATGACCTCCATTGAAGTAGTACTCTTATGAATATTTTAAAGGCAATATACAGTACCCTTGGTCAGTTCAGGTAAGTAGGAAGCAGGAGGAAACCCAAAATATATGAGGATGGACAGATCAACACCCAGTCTCTGTCAGGGTGTGCTGTCTTGAAATTCCCATGTTTTACAGAAACGTGCTATAATCTTATAATGTAAAGTGATATTACATATATGTTTAACACATCGCAAGCATCACGTCCACATTATGGCCTAGAAACGTGACCTACAAAACATTGTTACATAATGCTCGGATGGAGAGTCGGAAACTGGGACGAAGAGGGGGGAGAGAGAGAGGGGGGACTAGAACTCGTGGAGCTGCTCGACCCATGGTCCGCGGAGCACACTCCACCGCCCCACGCAGCAGGACTTTCATCCAGCAGAGACGAAGGCGTTGATTGCGGCAGATCAGTGGCAGCTGTGGATGCGTGGTCAGTGGCCAATAAATGCATCCCGGGTGGTGTTGCTTGCCAACTATCAAAAGCAGGTATAAGCAGGGCTTTGAACCAATATTTTTTCCCCAAGCGTTTCGTTCCGAACAGAAACAGAATTATAACGTTTCCGGTTATGAGTTCCACCAATAAATTGACGTTCCTGAACCGGTTAGAACAAAAAAATATTGTTCCCGGAACGGTTAATTAAAATATTTGTTGCGGCGAACCCACAACGACTCGCTACAGAGGCCCGCTGGTAGCGCTCTATAGCCGATGTCTCTTTCCGTGTGGGGGCGAACCCACAACAACTCGCTACAGAGAGTCCCGCAACGATTCCTACTTCACTGCTGCACCGTAGATTTTATAAATACTCTTGTTTTATTTCTCAAGTTATCCCCAAGTGCACTCCTTTGAGGGACGAAATAAAACCGGTATTAACCGGTTACCATTATTTTAAAATAAGTGTTCCTGTTCCGGAACATAATAAATAATAACGTTTCCGGTTTCGTTTCTGTTCCCTGGAAAATACAAAAAGTTCCCGGTTTTCGTTTTCGTTCCTTGAACCGGTTCAAAGCCCTGGGTATAAGACACTTGCTGAGTCTCACATGGCACTGAAAT
>OMKY01152165.1:0-11758 GCA_900302395.1 Bregmaceros cantori
TAGGCAGTCTAGTTCTTAGCGACAGGTAAGCATGATTTTTGTGATGTCTAGGAGATAGTTCTTGTGTACTTGGCAACCCGTGACATATGCTATATATAGTACACATAGTAGTACATACATACATACAGAACAGATAGTCGTACCATCATATTTAACCCCCTGTAATGTGTGGTCAAATTGACCACAATTAGACCAGAGAGTTAAGGACGAATGTTCCATTAGGGTTGGCCACTATTCACATGAAAGAAATAACAATGCTAGTTCTACTACCTAGAATTTTGGAATTTGTACACTTTGGGAACATGGCTGGTTAACCACTGATACATGTATTTTTACCTCTTCCAGTGCCTCAGACCTCTACAGACAACTCTTCAGAAAACACATACTTACTGCCAAAGATCCTACAAGACATATTTTTGGAATATAGACATTTCTAATGACAATTTTCTTAGAAAGTGGAGATCATTTTCTTTACAGTGTAAGCTGTGGTGTTCAGATATCATTTGTGGAGTATATTTGGCGGAACATCAGTGTAAATAAAATGGCGGACGCTGAAAGAGTTAAGCATGATTTATTGGCATTATGTCAGAGGGAAATTCAAGAGGTAATTGAAAAGGAGCATGATTCTTGGATGATATGGAGACTCGTTGAAATGAATTGAGTGTCACTGTTCACAATGTTGACATTACCATAATTCGGTCAAAGATGTCAATTATTTGGGGGCTTTTCATGGACTGATTCAAGAGACTGGCCACCAACTGGATGGCCTGTCAGGTTCCATTAGGATGTTCCTGAGCCTCCAAGGTGGCAGCTTCATCTCCATATGCAAGTGTGGAGTTAAGGTGAAGTCTGACCGCGGGTGAGGAGGAGATGTAATGCGCTGTAGCTTATGCATTATTCTCTGCGCTAACAATGACACGTTGGGCGCCCACCCGGAGAGATGGCGCTGCATATTGATATGTGCACGTCAAGCTGAGGCACGGGTTAAATGAACGGATCTAAAAACATGGTGACCCCATGACTTTCTGTCTTTAAAGAAAGGTCTGACCTGCTGGTCCTACGAGCATCTCATTCAAAAGTTATTATGTCTCGCACAAGTTGACTGACAGCCAAAACACTCTGAACGCACAGTAAGGCACAACCTGTCTGTAGCTAGAGTGGATGAAATTACTTATTTCTATTTATATATCTTCTTCTTTTTACTAAGTTATTTTGGCCGCAAGCGCCATTTTTTATTCTTTATTGAGAGGGATAGTGACAGGATTAAATCGGAAACTGGGATGGGGAGTCGGGGGGAGAGATTGCAGAAAAGCCGGAGAGGGGATTAGAACCTGCCCGACCTATGGTCCAGGGGTGCACTCTATAACCACTCTGCCACCGCCTTACTTATTTCTTAATTAGCAACTCATCCCTCTTTAAATGTATTTTTGAAAGCCAATTTGGACTTTCCAGCTTTACTGAGCATTAGCTGTGAAGAGGTAAAGAAGAGGGAGGAGACATGCTGTCAACAAGGGGAGGCGAACTCATGCCTCTCTGCACGTCATGGCCCATGTGTGATTTGTAGTGCACTGTCTAAACGGACTGAGTTACTGCGGGGCAGACTTTCTCCTATTTTACTACGGTACGCGAGTTGATACCCGACCAAAATTTGGTGATACAAAATCAAATGCAGCGTTTAGGTCCATGGGGCTAAGCTATGCTCAAAAAGTACCGCTGCACGCCAAAGTGAGTGCATGCAGACAGGGAAGATCTGCAGAATTAGGGAAGAACATATTTCAGTGGTATTTTTCTTTAAGTACAGTCCACCAAAGGAAGCCACGACAAATGTAATTAAACAAAGTGACTAATGAAGCAAACCAAACCTAAATCCAGTTTAAAGTATTCAACATTTTTTGGATTTAGTGCACTCAACTGCAATGGCCGAGATTTCGTACATTAGAGTCGGTGCCGTCAAAATTATTATAATATAAATATATAATTATAAAATATATAATTACAAAATTCAACAATCATCACAAAAAGTCAGAAGTATTTACATTTATAACTATTTGCCGTGGTTGGTCGCTATTTACTCCCGGCGTGCCGTTTTTTTTTAAGTTTAGGTCATTTTTAAAATGTCTCGCAATGCATTATGGGTTATATTGCTTCGTCTAGGGTACATCGATGCTCACTACTTTTCGCAGTGCATTGTGGGATACTTTAAGTGCACTACATAAAGGTACATGGAGACGGACGCAGCCATTATATTCAATTAGACCCACGTAGAGGGGTGTAATGGCATGAATGGAAGTAGGAAATGTTTCACAGTAACCTTTAATTCAACATTTCATTTAACTAAGTCTCTACCAGGTTATTGCCATTCATACCATTTCTAGTGCAATCTTGGTGCACAGGTTCGTCAGCAATTTGGTTTGAATTGCAATAGGACAGATCATGTCGCCATGATATATTTTTGGACATCATTTTATTATGTTGTGGTATTGTCATTTGTCAGTCATGAACCCAAATGATGAGCCAGCCCTATCCGAAGTAGCACAGTTTACATTTTAAAAAATAGAGAGGAGGAGAGAGAGACGCAAGAGTGAGCGAGCGATAGAGAAAAGGGATAGTGAGAGAGAGCAGAGCAGAGAGTGAGAGGGGATGAAAGAGAGAGAGAGCGATGTATGAAATGTATGAGAGAGAAAGTATGAGAGCAAAACAGCTAGCAGATAAAGAGAGATAAAGAGAGAATGAGTGAGACAAAGATTGTGAGAGAAGAAGGAGAGAGTCATAAAAGGGTAGGAGGATAAAAAGTAATGAGAGAGCAACAGAGACGGGGAGGAGAAGTAATTGAAAGAGGAAGATGGAGGAGAGACAAAAGGAGATCATGGTGGATTCTGCAGGAGCTGGGCAGGTCAGCTGAGGTGAGCGGTGCTGATTTGAGGAGAATGGGGGGCGGCGTGCACTTCATAAAGCGGGAGTTAATACATTGTGTGTCAGGGTCAAGACCCTCCTTAGATAGGGCGCTATGAGCGACGCCGCAATACCGATTGGTTAAATAAAATTTGAGAGGAAACCACTTAGGTGTTTACAGGCAGCTGTGGCGGCCATGTCACGCACCATTACCTGCCAGGGTCCTAGCAGGTCTAGTACGACTTGATGCTTGAGTGACTCAGGAGGGCAGGAGTCTATCTCCTGTATCTACAATGTGAGGCTGATCGGTGTACAGGTATAATCCACTGGACGTGGGGGTCTAATACAATGTCTAGAACAGGGGTGAAAAGCACATTTTTGCTAAAATGCCGTGTATTATTTCCAACAACTATACAAAATTTCACCCAGATCCGTGCTCAACTTTTTCAGTTATCCTGGGGACAGACAGACCAACGCTATCAATAACATAACCAGCTTCACGGCACAGCCCTGGGGCAGGTAAATATGTTATAAGCTAGTAGATAATAAGTAATTATTAAGATAATTAAGTAGAGATAGTGACACATAAACACGTACGTAACGTATACGTTATTTTTCACGGTGTCAACAGGGTTTTTCACCCTTGCTAGCAGGGATTGAGAACAAAATTATTTTTTAAATGTTCCGTTCCGAACGGTTCAGGAAGGCCTGTGTTTAATGTTTTCGTTCTCGGAACTGTTCCGCCACCAAAATATCGGTCCTGAACCGGTTCAGAAGGCAAAAATTCTGTTCGTTTTTGTATATTTGGTGGACTTCAGTGCAACTGCATTAACGTGAAAAAACGTGTTTAAAACGCCATTACATTCACTTCCTAGTCTGTCTACAAGATGGAGCCCCAGATGCATGGGGATTGATGACTGACAGTAAAAGTGGGTGGAAAAAGTCTCCCAAATAGAATATGTTAAAATATATAGAGAACAGAAAAAAACGTTTTTAACCGGTTTTGTAGATAGCATAATGTTACGTTTCTGTTCCGGAACAGTTGAATAAATCTTTTTTCGTTTCCGTTTCTGACCCTCATAAAACTGCAAAATTCCGTTCGTTTCCGGTTTTCGTTTTCGTTCTTTGAACCGGTTCGGAGCCCTGCTTGTTAGACACGATTAGTCGGAAACTGGTTTGAAGAGATCAGGTGTAGACATTGCAGACAAGCCGACAGGGGGAGGAGAACTTGTGGCACCGAATATGCTGTAATCAACACAATGCCAAGCCAAGCCAAGACGCCCAAAACATTTTTATGTTTTAATGATGTTTCAGGTTCATAATTGTTCCGATTTCAATGAAAAAAATGCACAGATTTATCGAACTAATCAAAATAACGAATCAAAAATAAGTGTTAGTTGCAGCTCAAAACACAACCCAGAGCCGCATGTACTATGTCTGGATTCTGCGTTGAAGGATCAGTGTTTGCAGTTCCAGACATCCAAGACCCTGCTCAGATTGGGCCAATGTGTTGGGACACTGATTGCTTAAATAAAAGTTGAAAGGAACCACTTACGCGTTTACGGGGAGCCCTGACGGCCATGCCACGCATCATTACCTGCCGCAATCAGGTGAAAACGAGCTTGTAGATTGGCTGGCAGCTGAAGCTAACATGGATCATGTCTTCACAGCGTTATTGACAAGCTAGGATTTATTTAATTTCTGGTGACCGCTGGGCCACTTTTTGGATGTTTTTTTTTTCATAATTGAAGAATAAAACAAAATGTTTGGCAATAAAACTTGAATGAGTAAAAATCTGACATGGAGAAATGTGATGCTTATTTGTCATCTTGTTTGTGATGAAACTAGAAAAATAAATCAATCTTGTTTTTATTTCACACCATCTAGAACCATCAGGTGACATTTTTAACTCTTTCAGTGTTTCAGACTTCAGACTTACAGACCAGAAAAAGCATACTTAGAAAAGAAATAGAAAGAAGAGATCCTCTCTTTCAAATTAGCAGTTGTGTTCGGATACCATTTGTGGACAATATTTGGTCGACCTCCGAACAGTGCAATGATGTTTTTTTGTTTTTGTTTTGTTTTTTAATGTTTGCCACTGAAAGGCGTAATGAAGGAGGGAAAAGATATTTTACAATAAAAACCTGTTAACAAACACAGATGGAAAAATATATTCACCATTTTGCACATCTGCCCCATTCATCTCTTCCTATGAAGGGAGGAACACATTCATTTCCAGGAATGGCTAAAATGGCTGATGACATTATGGTGTTATTGCCAGGCTGGGATCCTCTTCAGTTTAGAACAGTGTTTCAGTTTATTGTTATTTATATAATGGAAGAAACATGACACAAACACACACACACACACACACACACAGGGGGATGTTAAAATGAATAATTCTGTGATTTCACGTGAGCACAGATGGCAATGATTTAAAAAAACGGATCATATCACAACTTATTGACAATTGGGTGGCTAATGAAAGAATACAGCAAAATATGTTTAGGAATAAAACAAAATAACGCACCAAAATAACTATCAATTTGACAGGGCCAATAAAGGGGAACACGGGTGTCGCCCCTCACTTGTGTCATGTACAGATGAAAAGACTATTGTTGAACGGATTGTGGGGAAAGAAAAATCTAATAAAGTGGGGGAAAACATCGTCTCATTATCCTCTGTCTTCTAATAGGGGAGGTGAGACTCTGACTACTTCAGTCAAAGTGTCTCCCGAGTGCCTTTGTGCATGTCTGACAGAGAGAGAGGGAGGAGAGGGAGAAACAGAGAAAGAATGACATCTATGCTGAACACTGACAGAGGCAGATGCAGAAGAGATGCCGGGAATGATTCTGAGCTTCTGATATTCTGAAAACGTTCACATTCCAATTCCCTTCTCCCATCCCCTCTCTCTCTCTGTCTTTAAACCTTCTTCCTCACTCAGTCGGAGGGAAGGGAAATGCGGGTGGGGTGCTAATAAAGCTCATAGGATAACACACAAGCATATACGACGCACACATACACACACAGATACACACACACAACACACATACAGATTTCTTGGCACATCTCCCCATTCACTGCTTAAGCACCCCCTCTTGTCTGTTACATATGGATGTATAATTAATGACAGAGGAATATGCATCGTTCGAAAGGGCCCTGCATTGGGTTTCCTGAGCATAAAATGTCTGTGTGTGTGTGTGTCTGTGTGAGGGCTGTCTATCTAGTGTCACGACATATTCGCAAAATTCAAACGCTTCCTTACTTTTCAGGTTTCGCACTTCCTTGTCAGGTCATGCATTTATTTATATTAGGAAAAAAAAAATTTAAATACAACCGATAGCAAATGTATTGTTTTTGGAACACCTGCCGAATGCACAGCTTTGATTATTTAGCAACTTCTGCATGGTATTTATGGAATGCGATACAATATCTTCGCTTTAATTGAAATATTGATATTCACACACATATTAACTCACTAGCTGTTGAATACAGGAGTTTAAAATGGGTACCGCAATCAGAGATTGTCTTCTTTGTAAGTTGTTGTGTTGATATATAATAATTTGCACAGTACATTTGGTGGAAACACATTTCTACCACTTAGTGGTACTCACTAGGGCTGTAACTAACAAGTATTTTTTTTTAAAGTTATTTTTCCGGTGTCAGCGCCGTTTTTCCATCTTAATTGGATAGGATTAGTCGGAAACTGGGTTGAAGAGATCGGGGGTAGACATTGCAGACAAGTCGACGAGTGGAGTCGAACTCGCGGCAATGCGGACGCTGCGGTAGACACAGCGCCACTAACATGAATGGGGTCGCGTTAGGTGCGGTGTCCATCACCACTTGGCCAACGCGGACCCACAAACGAGTATTTTAATAGTCGATTAGTGGCCGATTATTTTTACTTTAATACATGTATTAAATATCCTGTCAACTTGAAATGTAGTCACGTTTGGTTAACATTAGCATACAAATGTACTACAATTAAGGTAATTACTCACTAACTCATTACAATTAATTTATGCACTAATATTTTGATGTTTTTCTTCATGTTTTCATCAATAATGTTGCACAATTGTAAACATGATTTGGATTTTCAGAAATGATAAACTGATCAAATGTGTGTAGATCAATAAGTGATTATGTCAGGAAGAATTGCTGACAATAACAATGATTCAAGACCTTGACGATTAATCGATTACTGCATTAGTTGTTGATTAATTTCGATTAGTCATCGATTAATCGACTTCAAAGTGTTGCACCGCTAGTACCCACAGAGCTTTACAATGACCGCTCAATCACACATTCACACACCAATGGTGGCAGCTGCCATGAAAGGCGCTTGTCAAGGCCCATTGGGAGCAATTTGGGGATCAGTGTCTTGCCCAAAGATACTTTGGCAGGGAGACTGTCGGAGCCGGTATTCAAACCACCAAGGGTCCGGAACATTCCGATCATTGGAACGGCCACTCTACCGACTAAGCTACCCTATGAAGGGCTCAACTACATTTCCCCCCAAATCATAAAACCCCTGTAAAAAAGATATTTACGGAGACATGTTTGGGATTATTTCCAGTTCTAGATAGAGGTACTGTTTACTCTGGCATCAACTCAATTTATCTTTAGTTAGTGTGTGGAAAGATTTAAAATTAATTTAAAATTAATTATATTTATTATTATAATTATATACATTTAAAATTAGAAGCACTCGGAGATTGGAAACCTGCACCATAGTGGTGAAAAAAAAATAGTACTTTTAGTGCTAGTAGTATGTGTGGCAAGCCATTATCAATGCAAGTACTCTGCAAAATTTCATCCAGATCCGTGCTCAACTTTTTCAGTTATCCAGGGGACAAACAAACACGACCAAAAACACAACCGTGCCCCGGCGCAGGTAACTGTGGGGAGATATGACTGGTGTCTCCGCTCGCCCAACAAGGACAAATTGATCTATTAGATGTAATTTTCATGAAGTTGTTTTCAACAGAATGAATACAAATGTCCATTATGATATGAAGCATTATCACATTAGCACTAATTCATAACCACCTCATGCAGAGAGGTCAATGGAAGCTTCCATTCAATCACTCTAAGTGCAACAGAGATGAATGGAGGTGATGGTAGAGGTGTCCCTTTGCTGCAACCGATTAATCGAAGATGATCAATGATTGAATCGAATAAGCAACTAAGTTTATAATCGATTCATCTGTGTTGGTTAATCTTTTCATTCTTTGGTCCGTCCCCTGCTGAAATTATTGATTTTGATTTATTTATTATGAAATAATCCCCAACTAATTTTATAATCTACTAATTGGCAGTGATTAATCGTTTCCATGTTTGGCCAATCTTCCGCTCAAATGTGATATTTGTTGTTCCCGATGTCTACATTCCCAGTGTTATGTCCCTAATACAATAGAGACAATGCGTAAGCGTGGGTGAAATCCCAATATGTTAGAATTTAGCAGGCTCTTCCATGCTAAAACTAAAAAAATGGAAATGAGTGGATAGCAAAACAGAAAAAAAAGTTTTCTTTATTCATATTGCAAACTTTTAATAATAATTCACATTAATAATCGATCCAATTTTAATTGAAAGATGAACCGATTAATCGATTAATCGTGAGTAAAAATGAGCAATTAATCGTTGATCAAAATAATCGTTAGTTGCGGCCCTAATTCAGTTGGATACTAAACATGCTTCGTGCCTATAGCAACATAAATGATACAATAAGGATCATAAGTAAGATTGTGTGGGGGGAAAAAGCAATTGAAAAAAAATATGATTGGACCGAGGATTGTACCGGGACACCCCTAGATGAGCGTTGTAGCAAAGCACTTCCATTGAACAGCTTGCCCAACACCAGTGAGATTTGTGCCATTTGTCAACTGTTCTTTGCATAGTATGAAATTACTGAAAGCCAAAGGCCCTCGCTGGATGACAAAACCCAACAAAATATGTTCTCTATTTTCACACATGCACCAACACACAGAGTGCCAAAGACAAATTAAATGAAGTGATTGTTATTTTTATAATACACGACATTCTCATACAGTCATAATCTGGGAAGTCTGCGGCTCACAGAACTCACCGCCTAGCGCCCAGACACGTGCCACATATGTCTGTACCACAACCTCCTAACTAAAACACGCCATTGTTCAGATCGCCAACCACATGCTAAGTTGACGAACATTCGTTCCATGAGGATTTTTGTGTGATCACTCACGGCCAACTCTACTCCCCATCATCCGCACATACAAACACACACACACACACAGAACATAATTACGATATAAAGGGATTATTTATCAAACACGGTGGACGCACATGCAACATTGGTGCAGAAAGAGTGGCTGCTGCTAATGACTCCTATGGGGAGCATGAATGGAATTCATATGAATCAGAGATGGGCAGTAACGCATTACATTTACTCTGTATTTACTCAATATTTTGCTGAGGTAACAATACTTTTACTTAAGTATTTTCATTGCTACTCTGCCCATATCTGATATTAATATATTAGTATAATTTGTATTAAGGAACAATGCACACACACAAAAAAACAGATGACTATGAGGAAGATGAGTTCGAGACTTGAGCCCTTTTCACACTACTCTTAGCCCCTTGGCTAAGAGGTTCCTTCGCCCTGGACTTAGGTGCAGACATACATTTAAAAAGCAGATCTGGTAGTATAACAGGGAAAGGAAATTAGCAAATGTTTAACCCGGGGCATCTAGAACTGCTAAACTGCTAAATGCTAGTGCAGCCTTCTGTGTTACTGTGAGGATATCGCTGGTGGTAAAGGGACAAGCCTAGCATTGGCCGGTAAACTTGCAAGTGTTGAGTGTTGTTTTAGGTAATAGAAAATAGACTTTTATATTTTTATGTTCAAACCTTGCAGTTTCAACTTCCAAGGATGAAAAAAGTGGATTATTGTATTATCAAGATTGTGCAAGGCTGTTGACAAAGAGAGACTTTATACTGCTGCGGTGTTGGCAGGGAGAAACTTTTTTGGAAGAACTGGGTCTGTTTTTTTTTCATGTCGCAGTCACGTCAGCCTTTTGTATATAAATTTTAAAAATGGTCTGTGGCCGACAGACATGGCAGGAAAGCTGTCGTTGGGGGGGAAGCGAACCGACGATTGCGACATGCGCATTGCAACCCTGTGGCAATCCGACTGAACTAACTGCGCAACGCGTAAATTCAACTCTTTGGAAATGAACATCACGTGAATGAATAGGGTTTTTCCAACCCTGCCTATTTCTTCTCCAAACAGCAGATTACATATTATAGAATTCCTTCAGCATGCAATGATGTTTTCTGGGCATAATGGACGAGAGAGAAAGAATACATGATACATGCAAATGTAAATTATTAGCTAGTTGATATAAATCAAATTTAAAGGCACACAGAAAATGCTCGGATACCATAATGCTTAGTACAGCTCTGTGACCAGTTACCCATGATTCACCCCAGTTTGCTTATCGTTTTGCATACATGTTTTATTACCAGCAAATACAACTACAAGTTCGGCGCAGATGGAGATGGAACTGTGTGGGGCAAATATCCGCACTAGAAAATGTGGGTGTGGACAGCAGTCCTCAAGTTACCGCCATCATTTTTTATTAACACAGTAGGTGTGTGCTCCCACTGAATAGACAAGTGAGTTAAAGCGCAGAGGAGTGACGGACTCCGGAAGTACCCGATCTACGCGTAGAAGCGCAGCAGCAAAGTACACGGTCTTTCCCCATGTCTGTGTTTGTGTTCAGTCTTTGTTTGTCCGTGTTTCTCCAAGTGTTGGTAATGGGTGTGTTGCTGGCTTGTGAGGATTTCAGTCCTTTTTTTTAAAGAATCCCACAAGCCAGATGTTACATTAGCATAGACACTAACTTTCTGCTTTAACCAGCTGCATGACAGAATGCGTTGTGCGGAAACATGGCGAGCATCGTTTATGTGCACGTCCTTCGCCCCAAACATATTATTTGGCTGTCACTGGTGACGTTTTACGAGGCGAATTGTATATTTATGGCTGCGCGAGCTTGCACAACCAACACTCCCCTGCTGTTCGAAGTTTTTTGGACGCGTTTTTGGAGTGTAGACACGGTAGATAAATAGATATAATGTTATTGTTGCTGCGCAGTGCGGTCAAGGATAAACAACCTTTTAAAATCACGCCATTCAACATTGTCGTTTGTCAGAGCTCCATTTATAGCACAAGCTCAAAGATTACCGTCTGCCAAATTTCTAGTGATGGCTCGAGTGGAGGTGAACATGTTGTAACTTATAATTATGTTGGGTGGCTGTAGCTCAGTTGGTAGGGTGCCTGTAACATTGGCTGGATGGTTGAAGACTGAAAAGGTATATAATAATATATATTTAAAAACAAACAGAACGAGAGAGGAGGGGATAACGACAGAGAGAGAGAGAGAGAGAGAGAGAGAGAGAGGCTGAGAGACAGAGAATGTGAGTGAGAGAACGAGAGAGAGAAAGAGAGAGAAAGAGAGAGAAGGAATGACAGCGAGAGAACAAGAGAGAGAGAGAGAGAGAGGAGAGGCTGAGATAAATAGAACAAGAAAGAGAGTGGGAGAGAGAGAGAACAAGAAAGAGAGAGTGGGGAGAGGCTGAGAGAGAAAATGAGAGAGAGAGAGAGAGAGAGAGAGAGAGAGAACAAGAGAGAGAGAACAAGAGAGAGAGAGTGGGAGAGGCAGAGAGAGAGAGAAAGATAGAGAGAGAGAGAGAGGGAGAGCGAGAGAAAACAAGAGAGAAAGAGAGAGAGAGTGAGAGGAGAGAGAGAAGGAATGACAGCGAGAGAACAAGAGAGAGAGAACAAGAGAGAGAGAGTGGGGAGAGGCTGAGAGAGAGAACGACA
>OMKY01152270.1:2858-17555 GCA_900302395.1 Bregmaceros cantori
TTAATGGTCAGTTTAATGTGTTTAGTTCACCATGTCATTCATGATTCTAATTTCAAAACATTTACACACAAAATAGCCTATTGTCACTAGTGAATCCAGTAATAGATATTGTACAGTCCCTTGATAATAATATCTGCTCAGAATCTCCTCACAATCGGTCATATTTGCAAGCTGAGCCTCTCGCTCGCAAGTTTAGATTGATATTACCCAACTTTCCCCCGAATATTGATGGGTATTCCGCACACTGGTTTTAACTAATACAAGTAAATTGGACAGATATGGCCAACTGCACCAGATGTCCATCTCTCTAGTCAGGGTTCAACCGAGAATGCATAAACTCAGCGAGTCCCATACGGGTCCGTACTCTGCACGTAGTAACTCATATTAATAGGATTTGTAATAATTAATAACCAATGAGAATTATATAATTGGAAAGGGTTGAAACACAAACAGTAAGGGAGAACGGGGTAAAGCCATTTAGGGTGGGGCAGTGGATATTTGTGCTCCGATCGGTGAACAAAAGATGGATTGTCAGATCGGAGCGGAATCCCCTGCCCTCTGAGGAGAAGTACAGTAGGAGGTGCGGGGGAGGCTTGTGAAAAACGAGACCAACCCGCCAAACTGCTTTTCTTAAATAGTCGCCAGTAGAGACTGATTGGTGCTTGCCCGGTCCGGGGGCGTACCCGAGAAATGAGCGGGAAAGATCCCGGAACTGAACTTGGACCGGGCAGGGCGCTTACTTGAGTCTGATCAGCCCCACCAAACAGAGCCATTATATGGCACTAACCTTTTCTGCAATATCTGCACCAACTCTTCATCCCGATTTCCGATTTAATCCTGTCGCTATCTCTCAATAACAAGAATGAAAAACGGCGCTTGCGGCCACGTTAAAAAAAAAGTACACGGTTGGTGCACCCCGGACAACCAAAATTCAAAGTGCACTAACGCTATCTAATAAAGATGAAAAAGGACGCTGACACCAGAATAAATAACTTCCGTTTGCACAAAGCCCGAGCATCGTGAGCCTCCACGCCACTTGTCACACCTACTGCGTTGTGATATGATATATTTAATTCGATTGACACACCTTATTTAAAATCTGCTTAATCCAGATCAAATGATCGCTCTAGTGTGATGCGTGGACGATTCAGTCGTTCTGGCTTGCCAGGGTATAATTTCTGCACGAAGCAGAGTGCACTTTGAAAAGTACACGTAATGGACCACGGCATTTCAGCGTTTGCCGTGGAGGCCGCCAAATCCCAAACATGCAAGCCCCCTCGGCTTGCATCGATCTTGCATAGCAAACATAGTTCACGATTCTGAAACAGTGCACGTGCGTGTGAGTGTGTGCATTTTTGGGTGAAATACATTTCAATAATGTTTCAGCAGCACTTGTTTCCATCCATCTCTGTGACTGCATATTTTAAAGAAATATTCAACATGTATTATTTGCCAAATAAAATAACCTCTCCGAAGAGAGAGAGAGACATTGAGTGATGAAAAGATTTAAATACACAATGAGCTCGCCCTGAAAAAAACAACCTTTGAATCAATCAAAAACAAACTGCTCAATTCACTCCACTCAAGATTGGCAGCTTAGGGGAATTAAAATTCCATGCACATCAAAAAATAATTTATATTCCAACCAGCGATACGGAGGGAAAAGGGATGAGTTCCGCTTTATCAAAACCTCCCCCTGGGCGCGCACATTGAAGCTAAATTAAATTAATAAAACAACACTCAATATGATTGTAACATTAACTGAGTTGTCATCATGAAACAGTAATTCTATGCGAAAGTTAACTTTGACTACTGAGCTTCTTCCCAGCTTTTCCCTATGGGGGTCACTGACCCTTTTCCTGTGATGGGCAGCAACACATTAAATGTACTTTGTTACAATTTTTTTGGTGTACTTTTAAACTTTTGGAGTACATTTTTCAAAAGTTACTTTTTACTTTTACTCAAGTAAATTAGAGGTGAAAAAACAACTTTTTACTCAGATGTCAGGAATTCGCTACTCGATACATTAAGTTGGCTTTTAGCGACATCTGTTGGGAACTGTTGGCACATATATCGCTCTCTCTCGGATGATTTCTCTCTCTCTCAGGGTCTCTCTCTCGTGAGCTCTCTGGTTTTGTCTCTCCATCTTATTCTGGGTTGTCCTCTTCCTTTGCTGTGTCTCATTTGCACTTGTGCACTTGGTTCCCTATTTTTAGTGCATAGGGCACTGTCCAGAGGTGTTGGTTAAATTCCAGTGCACTGAAAGTCGTCCAGATGATGCCCTAAAAACGGCCAGAAACCCTATCTAATATCTATCTTAAATTACGGAGGAAGCATTTCATGTGGCATGTGTGTGTCCTTGTGTAACTGTGTGTGTGTGTGACTGTGTGTGTGTGTATATGTGTGTTTATCTATGACTGTGCGTGTGTGTGTGTGTTTGTGTGTGTTCTCTGCTCTGGTCATCGCCGAGCAATTATCTCTTTATGGATGGTTTGGGGTGTCATTTTGTCATGGTCCAGAGAGGCAGAGAGAGAGGGGGATATGGAGGCAGGATAGAGCTAGAGAGAGACAGAGAGGCAAACAGGGGAGGGGAGCGAGACAGAAAGAGGGGATAGGGAGAGAGATAGGGAGTGGGGAGATAATGAGAAAGAAAGAAAGAAAGAAAGAGACAGACAGACAGACAGACAGAGACAGACAGACAGACAGACAGACAGAGAGAGAGAGAGAGAGAAGGAGATTACTGTGTACAAGAAAGAGGTCTAATTTTAGAAGCTGGCTAAACCTGTATATTGACCTGTACCCAACCTGTTGCTGTGGTTATTAAGGAATTTGTGTTAGAAAGATCACAGTTAAAATGGAATTCCTTACAACTTACATTAACCCTTTTACAAATACTACTGGCTGCTTTGTTGTGTTATATATTGTTACTGTACCAGGGTGCTGACATTTGTCTGAAGTCAAAGTCCATGTCTGTGTGTATCCACCACCTGGCAAAATAGTACTTATGATTTTGGTACTACAAGCAAGTACACAATATCACCTCTTCCCATGATTTTTAAAGTTATTTGATTCTTGGTTTTGGAGTAAGATTGAGTGTTGCGAGGTGTTCGTCCACGAACGGCACAGAGACGGCCCTGTCGGCCTCCTCGGTGTTGTGAGTTTTCGATGCACTGTGTTGCTGTTTAAGGCCCTGTCACACCTAGACAATTTAGGCAGCATGTACCAAACCTATGCGAATACTTAGGCATACGTCAAATGCATTATGGGAAGGTTTTGTGAAGTTGAAGTACGCTGGCGTACACCGTGGTCGTCGTCAAATTATTCCGCCGTATGGTTCATGCGAAAAAACACACACGGCCACCCGCTCAATATGGTGCCCTATCCCCCCCTCTCTGTTTGTGAAGAATTAATAACGCCGTGGCCGATTAAAATAATCTCTGCCGGCTTGCGCCTTCCCTTCCACCTATTTGAATCAGATACTTTACGTTCAATGGAGGTATCCGATCTAAGGCCAACCATTCCAAGTCGAGTGGAATGGAGTGGCAACTTGAACACCGCTGGCACGAGTGGCTATTTAGAGTATTCGCGCCGCCAAAACAAGCGGCCACCAAATCCAGTGGAAACACACCATTAACAGCCATCATGCGACACGCGCCGCATGTACTGGCTGTCCGGTGTCTGCTATTGAGTACAAGTTTTATTTTTCTAGCCATATAGTTTGTGCTTACTTTACGTATTGCGTGTCCATGGTGTGTTGTGAACAAAACATTCTGCATTTGCCGCCGTGCTGTACACTTGCACAATAAAAGAATGAAGGAGACTGAGATATGATAATGCCGTATGAGCTGCCACAACGCAAGCAAACTCGCTTGGAACGCTCCGGTGACGCTTTGTTCTATTGGCACGCAGCAATGCGCGCCTGTTTAGCAACAGGAGGGGTAAATATTTCAGCGCGCGCAAATGCGCACTCGTTCTATTGGAGGACGCTGTATAGGTATACAGAGTGCGCATGCACGGGGAATCAGTGAAAGCTTTCCATGCACTAAACATGTTTAATATATAATAATTTCAAAAAAAGTTACCCAGCCCACCTGGCCCGGACGGTTCCGCGGCAAATGTAGCAGCTCATTAAAAGGATTACAAACTTGCGAGCAATATGGTATATAGGAACTTGACTTACCAATTCAATGGACATAAATCCAAACGTATATCAAACGCGGAAAAAAAACAAATGAATACATCCAACGTGTATCCAACATGTAGCATGGATATATTATCCATGCTTTGGGAAACAAACTTCACTCACACAGGCACAGTCGGCAGGCGGATGCGCTGGCTGCGCCAATCGCAGAAACACACACACACACTGCGATCAGCTGGGCTCTCAACATATATGTTGCAGAGTAAAGAGACTGATCATTAATGACATGCATCTTCATGAACTTTTAGAAAGCGATGTCAATCACCTGTCCTCTGTCCGCTTTTTCCGTCGCACAGAATAAAAGCATAAAAGCATAAAAATAAAAGCCGTTAGAACAGGTCTAGAACTCTAGACTATATAATATATTCATTTTACAGTCTATGGAACATCTGCATTGAATCAGCGAAAGTGTTGCACTAAACGTACTACAAAATGAATAGATTCAAATCAAAAAAATTATCAGACGTCCTATGGCAGCGCAAACTGAACATTTTGCAAATGACAGACTCGGAAAGGGATTATTTTTCGCGCGTCAGTAATATGCTCCGCATGCGCTATGAATGAGGGCATAAATTGTATACGTCGGGAACAAGCTATGCATTCGTTGATATAAGCTATCTGTACGTTATCGAACAGCTCTATACAAGTTAGACACGTTGTGTGTACGTCCAATTCGTTGGTAACACGGTATTTATATGCACGAAATTAAAAAAAAAAAGGTGAGAGTTCAACGTACATGACGTATGCCATCGCCAGGAGTACGACGGGCATACACTGCCTAAATTGTCTAGGTGTGACAGGGCCTTTAGTACTGTCTCAAACCCAACAACTTGTGTTGCATTTAGGGGAAACGACGCTGCAACACTTCAGCGCGTTTTCCGCTCCCTACTTTATATGCCACCAGTAAGACTAGAACTCATCAGTGGATATGACATGAGTGTGCGCTTGTCCTCGTTGTCAACGCCATTTATGCTACATAGGCAACATGGCGACCGTTTCGTAGCCTAACGAGCCAGAATCTTGTAACCTGAAATGTGTCATCGCCAACAGTATCGAGACGTTTCCTCACAGAATTTGGGTTTTGGGGTTCTGGGAAGGGGTTAGGTTTAGGGTAGGGGTTAGGTTCAGGAGAAGGGTTAGGTTTAGAGTAGGGGTTAGGGTAGGGAGAAGGGTGCTTTAGGGTTAACCAGTAATCCCGCACTGACACAACAACTTTGTAACAGAACGACTCTAAACCTCTCCAACACCATTAGCAACAACAATTATCTCTCCCTTCATCATGCTTGTTGGCCGTTTATTTTCCTAATACGCTCCACTCCAAAACTCTAGAGTCCATTAAATTGGTGTTGCATGAACATCCAACATGTCTGCTCATCTGCAGACCGAGGTCAATTAAATACCACGATGACACCGGTTCCCCAGGAAGGCGTTTCAGGTGGTGGGAGGCGACACAGCAAATGATGATTGCAGTAATTATTTTATAATCACACATCTCGTGTGGGTGGTGGGGCCCTCTTTACATATTTATAATGTCTGATTAGAAATTCACACCCATATCCTTTCATTTATGACACCTGCACCAAATTTAAACCCATGACTCACAGCTGTTCAAATATTCCATCGCAAATGGAGATTTGTTTAGTAAAACCAGAGTTGTGTCATTTCTTATTAATTGGGGTAAACGGGGGCAGAATAATGACTTTCAATGTTAAGTTCATATACGCTGTTTTCCAATCAGTCTTTTGGGCGACTCTGGCGTAAAAATATGGGTTGTCCAAAATTGATAAGTGATTTATAAAACACGTTAGAAATTGTGTCATAGTTGACAGTGCTTCCCCACTATCGGTCCACACAAACAATATCAATTCATAACTTCTGATGATATTAAATATTATCATAGTAACAGCACTACAGTTTAGATAACAGCATCTGTAGTGCTGCGAGTTAATAATTCTGTTAATAAAAATGGAAAATGGTGATTATGCCATAAAAACTTGAAATAAAAAAAGAATATTGTGCCATAAATTAATGGCAATAAGTTTGTGTAAGCATAAGTAACTTTATTTTTGTATGTTTGTTTGGCAAAAGGAACCAGATTTGACAGTTTTAGCACTTTTAGGGGTTTAGAGTCGTTTCGTCACCGTGGTATTACGGGTGAACCCTAACCGTAACCCCTATTCCTTCTCCTGACTCTAAACCTAACCCCTTCCCAGAAGCCCAAAACCCTACTTCTGTCTGGAAACGCGTTTACGCTATCGTTGCAAACAATTAGCACCTGTAGCTTACTCTATTTATACAGCATTCTTTCATCAACTCAGCCTGATTGCATTTCCCTGAATTGAGGTTGAGTATTCTTGCTATTGTACCATCTAATAGTTTACCACTCTGCTTCTTAACCAAGAGGTTTATGGTTCCTGCGGACAGACAGGTTTTAGTCTTAAAAGACTAATCTCCATTGTTTGGAGATTGATCAATGATTAGCACGCTCGACAAGTTTGCGAACGTCTCGAGTCACTATGTACGAGTTAATTCTAACGTGTATATGAAATCAGCTGGGCTGGCCTGATCGAACCGAGTTGTATAATGCGGTTTGTCTGTGTTGATCTAAATTATTATTATTATCGTGAGCCTTCATTCATGCTCACATTATTCTGCTGTGGCCTTTTGTGAGAGTTCAAACAACACTCTCCTTGGGCTTAAAGCCTAGTAGGCAATTGTCATTGGTGAACTTGGCCAAAACTGGGCACGGGCCCAGTAAGCAAGTTCATGGAATCCAGTACACCAACAACAGGCGGGGTAAATATAAATCCAGTGCACCTTTAATATGCATCCATTCATTCTTAAATGTATATTTCATGTTCAACGGTAGTTCTAATAACTACCACCAGGAGTCATAACAAAATCAAATGGAAAAACAGTTGTCAGTTGCAGCCCTCGAATATTAAAGGACGTGAATCTGATGAAAATAATTTAATGTTACCTGCTTAATTAAATGGAGTTTGCGTCGGAATGTGTTAAATCGATTGGTTGAGTGGAACCAGCATTGGCTGTATTTTGAGTTGACAGGATTGAACTCTTATAGTTGTTGCTTGCTGTGAACACTTCAGATCTTATTTGGTCGACCGATTGGTCGACTGGTCGTTTCAATGGTCGACAACTGATGGAACGTTGAAGGGGGCTTAAGGTGGCATGTGTTTTGACTTTGCTTTCAGCAAGTAAACGTGCCATCATGCATTATATGCATATGCATTACTTTAGTAATCCGTTCCTCTGTGGAGTATTTTTAGAATCTGTTGTCAAATGTTTCATTTTTCAAATCGTCATTTCTTTCCTGTGCGGACATATGCTAGATTTATCTTCATGTAAAAAGTTTGTTCCCTTGCCGCGGTCCATCGGCCTTACTTCCAACATTTCCTCACAGCGACAATGATGAGAATCAGAAAGAATGTTCCAGAGTCACACGTCATGCACGTCGGCGCCATGCAACTATGTGGCATGGATGATTATTCTGGACAGAGATTGATGACACCCTCTCCTGGCGTGAATGTGACAATACAGCCGATGCCAGAACATCATTCAACATGCACTAGATCTCACACACTCCAACCATGCAATGCACGGGGCTGACATATTGAAAATACCACTTGAAGTTACTCACTCGGTGTGGTCACCTGCTCTTCTGAACCAATCGGATGGATCTTAAATCCAACAAAAATTAGTTAATGGAACGGGAAGCACAAATTATTGAATCATGCGTTTGCGGGGCATAGATCCGCACCAGAGTATTTGGGTGTGAAATAGTACAACGCAAGTTACCACCATCATTTTTAATAACTCAATAGGTGCGTGTGCTCCCATTGAATAGACAAGTTAAAAAAATAAGTCAGAACACAGTGACATATCGACACCTGAAGTCATATTCAGGGTATACTTTTTACAGGAACTACACTCCGAACTTGTCTATATCGAGAACCAGGGCTTGAAAACGAATTTTTAAAAAATTCTGTTCTGAACGGTTCAGGCAGGCCTATGTTTAACGTTTTCGTTCTCAGAACCTTTCCGCCACCAAAATATTGGTCCTGAACGAGTTTGGAACGCAAACCTTTCATTCGTTCTTAAAGCTCCTTATATTATGAAATGTTAAGTTTAGATATAGTTTATAGAAAATATATTTCGTGGACTTTCAAACTTCAGAGCAACAGTATTGACACGAAGCCGTGTTTTAAATGCCATTACATTCACTTCCTTGTCTGTCCACAAGATGGAGCCCCAGATGCATGGGGCTTGATGACTGACAGTGAAAGTTGGATGGATTCACAACCATAATATATAATATAAATGGTCTTCAAGACATAGGATATGCTCAAATATATAGCGAACGGGAAAAAACGTTTTAAACCAGTTTTGTGAATTTCATAATGTTCCGTTTCTGTTCCGGAGCAGTTGAATACATCTTTTTCCGCTTCTGTTTCCGCTGCTCTCAAAATTCCGTGGAGCAGGCATAGACCAGAGAGGAGAGGCGTAGCACTTTTAAGAACTCTGAGATGGTTTAACACCTCTGTCTATAGCGACACAGTTGCAACAATTGTCACCCTGAAGTGTGTGTTGTCCGCGCGACCATCTGTTCGATACATTTCACAAGCATTGGCTTCAGTAGGAAAAACACTGTTAATCTGGAGCAAAATATAGAAACATATGCTGTGTGTTGCCCAGTAGCTCAGTTGGTTAGGCAGAGCGCTGGAAAGCATGCATATGCCTTAATGGCGCGGTGAGTCCGTAGTTTAGTGTCTACACTCTTGCATCCTTTTTTAGAAAACAGTTTTCTATGTTCCCTGCTTATCCCCAAATGTGTCCTACGTTCTCCAGTGTCCTACGAAGTAAATAAGAAATTAATCCCTTTTTTTTTTTCAAGTTATTTTCTCCGGCCGTTTTTCCATCTTTATTGGATACGATTAGTCGGAAACTGGGTTGAAGAGATCGGGGGTAGACATTGCAGACAAGCCGACGAGCGTAGTCGAACTCGCTACACTGCGGACGCTGCGGTAGACGCAGCGCCACTAACATGAATGGGGTCGCGTTAGGTGCAGTGTCCATAACCACTCGGCGAACGCGGACCCCGATCCCATTCATTCTGACTCTGTCGTTGGCGCCCCTAGCGGACAGTACCACCGGAAGAAGTCGCGTGTGGGGTGTCTCTCTCATATACTGATATATACAGTCTATGGATGACGTCATGCACGCTGCATCCACTTTATATACAGTCTATGGATGACGTCATGCACGCTGCGTCTACTTTATATACAGTCTATGGATGACATCACGCACGCAGCGTCTACTTTATATACAGTCTATGGATGACATCACGCACGCAGCGTCTACTTTATATACAGTCTATGGATGACATCACGCACGCTGCGTCTACTTTATATACAGTCTATGCTTGAACTACTCCCGATCAGCTTTGGACTTCTAATATGTGTGACAGCGGGGTGAACAAACACAACATGTCTGTGTGTTAATCACCCCACAATGATGAGCCCTGTGGGGTAGGTGCCAAGTGACGTCTCCGGCCGGTCGTCTCAGAATCTTCAACTTTTGGTAGATCAAATGGAACACAGCGTGACCAGGCACTGCAAACACCATTAGGCCTGTTTTCTAGCTGTGGGTGTTAAGTAGAGTTCAGGTTTCAGTTTGAGGTGTTGGCTGGTGTTTGGTTTCAGTGTTTAAAGAATGTGCTTAAAGGCTTTAGCCAGGCAGTAAAGGTGAGCAGTGCGACTCTTCCATCGCTTGTTCTGTTTGCTGTGGGATAAGAAAACACACGTCCCTGTGTAGTGGATGTTCCACTGTCGACGAGTTTGATTTCAAGACGTGTCGTGTGAGTGGGGGTGTCAAAAATCTTTTCGATTGTAGTGTCTCTGTGGCTGAGATGTGGGACCAGGGCTCCGAACTGGTTCAAGGAACAAAAACGAAAACCGAATATGAGTGGAACTTTACAACATTTTTCAAGGAGCGGAAACGGAAACGAAAAAAGATGTCTTCAAATGTTCCAGAAGAGAAACGGAACATTATGAAATCCACAAAACCGGTTAAAAACTTTTTTTCCTGGCCTCTATATATTTTAACACATCCTATGTCTGAGAGACTATTTCCGTCCACTTTCACTGTCAGTCGTCAAGCCCCATGCATCTGGGGCTCCATCTTGTGGACAGACGGGGAAGCGAATGTAATGGTGTTGCTCTGAAGTTTGAAAGTCCACCAAATACATTTTGTATGAACTATATCTAAACTTAACATTGCACAATATAAGGAAACTTAAGAACGAATGAAATGTCTGTGTTGCGAACCAGTTCAGGACCAATAGTAGCGGAACGGTTCCAAGAACGAAAACGTGAAATATAGACCTGCCTGAACCGTTCGGAACGGAACGTTTTAAAAATAATTTCATTTTCAAGCCCTGTGTGGAACACACAATGAACTCGCTCATCACCGAAAGCGCTCTCTATCCCATACTCCCTTAGCCTGGCAGTCCAGAACCAACGAAACGTCCACGCATCACACTCGACTAGACAGTCTAGTGGGTCTGGACCAACTAGGCAGACAAATTAAATAGTCGCCCAAATTGGGGTAGGCCCGTTAAAGCAGGCGTTGTTCGAGTCAAGCTGTGGGCCTCCATCCCACATGTCACACCTGTTGTGCTGTGATTTGAGATCTACATTTGACCTTTTCTGACACTTTTTTCGGTCACGTGTGATGCGTGGACGATTCTTTTGTTCTGGCGTGTCAGGCTTCTCCATTTAAAGTACACTCACTCATAAGCCACAGTCCAGGGCTTTGAACCGGTTCAAGGAACGGAAAACGAAAACCGGTAACTTTTAGTATTTTCCAGGAAACAGAAACAAAACCGGAAATGTTATTGTTTTTTATGTTCCGGAACAGGAACAGTTATTTAAAAATAATGGTAGCGGTTTTATTTCGCTCCTCAAAGCAGTGCACTTTGGGATAACTTCAGAAATAAAACAAGAGTATTTATAAAATCTACGATGCAGCAGTGAAGTAGGAATCGTTGCGGGACTCTCTGCAGCTCGTTGTTGTGGGTTCGCTCCGACACGCAACGAGACCTCGGCTGTAGAGCGCTACCAGCGGGTCTCTGTTGCGAGTCGCTGTGGGTTCGCCGCAACATATATTATATAGCATTAAACATCTGACAGGAACAAAATTAACTGTTCCGGGAACAATATTTTTTTGTTCTAACCGGTTCAGGAACGTTAATTTATTGGTGGAACTCATAACCAGAAACGTTATGATTTCGTTTTCTGTTCAGAACTAAATGCTTGGGAAAAAATATTGGTTCAAAGCCGTGGTGCACACAACAAATAAACAACAAAAACTGCGTTTTTGATCTTTGGATAGGATTAGTCAGAAACCAGGTTGAACAGAGCGGGCGTAGCCATTCCATGCAAGCGCACGAGGGGAGAAGAAGTCGCGGCACTGCAGACGCTGCGGGAGACACAGCGCGGTGCAGTGTAACCACTCTGCCAACGACGCCTCTGTGGAATGGATTAGTTGCTGCTATGTTTACCACCATTTGGGTGCCTGGGGGTAATCTACGCTAAGAATGTTCCGCTGCGCGCCAGAGTGAGTGCACGCATACAAGCTAGAGGTTAAGAAAATATTTCACTATAAATTCTCTCGTAGCTCGTTGCAACAGAAAAAAATACCCTTAACTTGCTGTGGACCTGCTGAACTTGTGCCGTAGACGAAGGTCTGCTCATCGCCAACAAATCACATCAGTTGGATTTAAAATTGAATCATTATACTTTTTACTAGGACTGCAACTAACGATTATTTTGATAATCGATTAATCAGCCATTTTTACTGGCGATTAATTGATTAATTGGGTCATTTTTCTTCTAAAATCAGAACGATTATTAACATTAATTGTGATTATGAAACATTATTAAAAGTTTGCAATGTTAATATTACAAACTTTATGCTGTTCCTCTATCTCCATTTTATAGTAATAGCATGAAAGAGCCTACTCTTACAGGCTAAATTATAACATATTGGGCTTTCACACAAGCTTACGTGTTGTCTTTATTGTATTGGGGCCTTGACACTGGAAAAACTGGATTGGGAACATAACATATATTCAACATGTTTGAGCAAAGAATAGGTCAAACCATGAAACGATTAATCGCTGCCGATTAATCGATTATCAAATTAGTTGGCGATTATTTCAATAATCGATTATCATGGAATAATCGATTAATCGGTTGCAGCTCTACTTTTTACTTCTCTACTTTCAAGTTGATTCACTAAAGTGCAAAAAGCCCCTACTTTTAACACTCACGCCTAAAACCTATATGAATACTTATAATAATAAAAATAAAAAATAATATAATAATAAAAAAATTAAAAACTTTAATTTTCAGTGAAGTAAATAAATATTACATATTTTTCAGTACTTTACTGAGGACACATTGTACACTCATTTACATTAGACATTGGACAAAGCAGTCTGGTCTAGTTGTTCAAAGTAGCTATCGACTTAGCATCTTGTGAATTCTGGATCCACAGCTGCGTACCATAATACCATTCTATCCATGCAGGAGGTGCGTAACATACCCACACAGACCACCCTGCAAATGAAGCTAACATCCAAATCACCGGAGATTCAAGAAACCAATGTGGAATATTTTCCCCACCCATTAAATCATTTTTATTGCTTTAATTTGTATACAGTATAGCTCCTCTACATTGAAACACTCCATTGTTGTGGTGGCTGATTCTGGGAGGCCAAGCTGGTTGCATCCTTGAAGTTTGGCAATACAATAACACAGGAATGGGAGGAGTTTGGGGATGCCAAGGAGAAAGACCGCGGGTGGCCTCGAAAAGGTTCTGGACCACGGACTAGTGCGGCTGCATATCGGCCTCAGCTCCAGTCATCTAATCCAATCGCAATCTGTGAATATCTGCCAAATTACTTTGACTGCAGTGACAGAAAAAAGGATGCTCTCCAGCCTTAAAGCAATTATCAAGAACAATGCACACCCTCTTCACTCGTTAAAAGCACTCCTGTAGGAACAGGAGTGCTTTCAATGACAGATTAATTGTCCTGAACTGTAGCACTGAGCACCACAGGAAATCTTGTTTGCCAGCTGCTATGCTTTTAAATAACCCATCTCAGATACCTAAATGTAGGATGTTGAAACTGACCTTGCTTGTGGCCAGGGAACTATCAGTGTTCTTATATTGTTATATTTATTCATTATCTCATTGTAATACGATTACCCTATATATACACTTCTTTATTCATGAAATTTGAAATTATATGCTTCCCATCTTCCTTTGTGTTCTTCGGCAGCTATTTACTAGTGGCTCTGTTTTTACTCATCCTGTTTTACTCTGTAACTGCAACTGCCGAATGACCATCTTTTCCCTTTTCGGATGAATAAAGTATCCAGATTCTGGTCACAAGGCTTGCCATTCCAATGTTTGCCTCTATTACTGAACTTGTTGACAATTCATTGTTTGCGTAAGAACACACATGGCTGTCTTTGTTGAACTTCTTAGAACTTTCTTCCTCTCCCTACTCCCCCAAAGTGACTGTCTGTGGGCATGAATTTGTGTGTGTGTGAGACCATGCGTGTTTATGGTGTATGCCCGTGCGTGGACATGTGTGCCCAGTGGGAAAGAGAGACCGTATACATGTTCTAGCTTCCATGTGCGAATGTTTTCCTAGTGTTGTTGTTGTTATGTTGCGCCAAGCTGTGTTGTTTGTCAATGTGTCAGTCACACATCTCCACCCCCCACACTCCACACACATACACACATTCATACACACGCACACCCGCGCACGCGCTAGCTCCACACACGTAAACATATACACACACACACACAGACACACAGGTCACAATCTTCCCAACTAACCTCATTAGCATACAGATGTTAGCCTGAATAGATGCCCAAAAAGACGGTGTGTCACACTGCGGCACACATGAGCGCACATAAACACACACACCCCCTCTCTCACTCTCTCTTTCACACACACACACACACACACACAGTCACGCATGTCCACAAACAAGGCAGGACAGTTCCAAGCATTATTGTATGCAATCAGGCTGGTATTACCATGTATGTAGTATGTAATGCACCGACAAACACACACACACATACACACAAATCACAAACCCCCTCACAATTACAAAACATTCACGCATACACATCCTCACAGACACATGCACCCACACGCACGCATTCATGCATACATAACTTCACATGGGCACACACCCATACACATTGACACATAAACAAACACACACACACACACACACCTACACCCACCACTAGGCTGGGGGAGAGCCAGAGGCAGTGATCCTAACCACTGAATAGAATCACTGAGGGCTTCCTATTGTTGGTTAGCAGGTCTTTGTTCTGGCATCTGTTGCTTCGGCCTCCCCCCTCCCTCCTCCCTCCCTCCCTTCCTCCCTACC
>OMKY01152398.1:0-13306 GCA_900302395.1 Bregmaceros cantori
GGAAAACTAGAAGTAGTGATCATTTATGTTAAAAATCCCTGCTCCCAGAAAAAAAGTACTTCTTCCTTTTTAACTTCAAAATTCAACTGTATTTGTTTGCGTGTGTGTCTGTGTGTGTGCGCGAGTGTGTTTGATTTGGGAGGCTGTGGGTGACGTTGTTCTGTTCATTGTTCTGTCTCTGTAAAGCACTTTGTGTTGCTCTGCATGAAAAGTGCTATACAAATAAATAAAGTTTGAGTTTAAGTATTTGTACTTTATTACTTGCCATTTCTGGTCATGGGGCACCTAGGAAAGGGATAAGTCGTTAACATGTGTTGTTGTTTCTGAAATGATGAAAAAAACATCAATAATGCTGACGTACGTGTTGTTCCTCAGTTGATGCTGACGTCAAGCTCCCAATGGACGTCCATGGGATGATCTTCGACGTATGCACTGGACAGAACGTCCTAATAAGATGGAGAGAAAACGAAAAAACCTTGATTATTAAAGACAAAAAGAATCTTTTTATAGATTCTGAATGTATAGGAATGCGCTGCAATCTTGACAAGTCGGGTCTGCAGCTGGTCGCCGTGAGCAAGGAGCACAGCGGTATCTATAACTTAGTGCGTGAATGGTTATTATTTGAATCGTTTCAGCTCAATGTCTTTGGTGAGTATATCTACACACACATATACACAGACACACACATACCTAGATGCACAGGCAGGCAGCACAAGCACACACACACACAAACACACACAATGAATATACAAACGTAACAAACAATGGTCTCACTTTCCAGCAAAGCCTGAAGTTCCTCCTCGCCCCCTGTTTGGATTTTATTCTATAATAGACTGTTTTTATATAGTTTCTGATGGGATAAAAAAAATATTGTGTATAGTCAAGTTTTATGGCAAAAATGTGGGCGGTGCCATGACACCACTAATATGCAACTCACTTCCGGTGCAAATGGTTTCTGCTGTATCTATCGACGAGTTCGGGGGGTACTTCCGGTTTAATTCGCACTCGGAGCGTCACTTCCGGTGCCATTTGTTTTGACGTGTTTTGACCTATTTTTCAACATGTCTACTCAGTGTGAGCACACATCTACCTGCGTTATTTAAAATGGATGGTGCTAACTTGCGGTGTGCTATTCCACACCCAAATGCTCTCAGGCGGGTCTCTGACCCACAAATGCATGATTTAATAATCAGTGCAACCCGTTCCATTTTCTCATCTCAGAACATGTGACCCCTCGGTGAGTAACTTTAAGTTGGACTGTATTTCATCAATATTTATACAAAATGGTGAACACAGACCGACATCTAGTGGTCGGATTTTGAACTGGCGTGTGTTTTGTGTGCTCGGACCTCGGTCCAGATGACATAGGTAACAAAAAGGCACCTTAAGAAGGGCGGGACAAAATGACTCCCCCAAGTGTTTCGTGCGTAAACTTCTACAAGTGAAAAGGAGCATCTGACTTGCTAAATTACTGTCTGTTGCCGCTAAATTTTGTTTTGTAGCAGTGCAAATGCCAGTGTACGATCACAATATTGTGCAGGGCGTTGTGATCCAATACGAGGTGTTGCATATATGCTGCAGGGCATGCGTTATCGTGTAGAGTGGGGGCCGTGTGGGTAACTCGTCCGGCGGGTAGCTGCGTGGATAGAGTTGCCACCCGTCCCTTGAAATACGGAATGGTCCTGTATTAGGAAGTTAAAATACGTGTCCCATCTCTCTCGCCGCGACCTGCCAAGGTCTGCGACTCGGTGAAACAGAAATTCTGCAACCCGCCTCCCAGTCTCTTCCCCCCGCGACCCGTCGAGGGCATCAGTCATCCATTCAACAACAAATAAAATATAATCTGAACGAGTCAGTCAAATCTTTAGCGCAGTGTTCGATCTGTCTCTCCCTCTGTCTCCCTCCCTCTCTCTCCACCTGTATCTCTTCACCACTTCCTACCTCCCTCTCTACCCCGCTCACACACACACACACACACACTTACACGCGGACAGAAATTGCAAAAGTACCCAGATTTCTTACTCTTACTCTAGAGTAACATACATTAGTAAAAAAACAACTTGAGTAAGACTACAAAGTACTGACTCAAATATCCACTCAAGTAAAGTAAAAAGTACAGGCTGAGAAATGTACTCAAAAATTATTTTTGAAAGTAAAAAGTACATGCTCTAAAATGTATATAGTACAAAACCTAAATTTGCCTTAACACGTTACAGGCAATATTTTTCTAAGCGCACACCCAGAGACTAAATGACAACTACTAATTACCTACTACTGTACTCAGTGCAGTGGCCTACTGACTCATTTACGCAAAAAAAAAAGTTTTCGGGAAAAAGTAAGGAGTACTGATATTTTTCTTACAAATCTACTAAGTAGAAGTAAAAAGTACTCACAGAAATAAGTTATTATAAAAGTACAGATACTTGAAAATTCTACTTAAGTACAGTACTTGTAAATATTTGTACTCCGTTACTTGCCATCTCTGCACGCGGACGATAAAAACTTCAATCACATGCATTTTGGTGCACAGTCTGCTAGAAGTGGAGATACTGAAGAATGAATTTAAACTTTGCTAAATTGTGCAACTGGCTCCCACTTCTCAACGTTTTGCGACATGGGGTCGACTTGAGTTCATGTAGAAATGACTATAGGCATGGGCGTTCCTTATTTTTTTATTTCTGAAAGGTGGCAACCCTACGTGTGGATCCCCGTGGGAAGCGGTTGACTTTGACTCATTGGTGTAATGTCATAATGCCTATGCCTCATTCATCACAGAGAAAATCGAAGACGTGAAAATCATTCAGGAGCGGTCGAACAAAAAGGTGACGTTCATCTGCACGGCCAAGGGAGAGTCTCCCACGTACACCTGGACCAAGATGCCGGGGTCGTTGTTGTCCAAGTCCGATGTGTACACCATAGAAACACCAACCCCTGAACACAGCGGAACGTACCTGTGCAACGTGTCCAACCCCGGGTGCGCTGCCCATGCCATCATAGAGTGGAAGCCTGAAGGTACGCTCCCTATCCCCCATATAGTGCACTATATGGCTGTGTAGAAGGTTATCTGGAGCCCCCTCGGCAGGCTAAATTTCTTAGGCCGCCGTAGAAAGTACAGTGTCGTCTGAGCCTTCTTCCATAAAGAGTCTCTGGCTGTCTCCGTTCCCTATCCCCCATATAATGCACTATATGGCGCGCACACCATTTCATAGGGGTGTCCAAATTCTCGAAGTACCCTATATAGTGAAACACTGAAAGTATCCCACAATGTGCATTGTGGTGCATTGTGGGGCAAGTGTCCCACAATGCACCGCAAAAAGTAGTGAGCATCGGATGTACCCTAGACGAAGCAATATAACCCATAATGCATTGCAAGATGTTTTAAAAATGACCTAAACGTCAAAAAAATGGTGCGGCGGGAGTAAATAGCGACCGACTGCGGCATTTATGTAAGTACTTTTGAACTTTTTTTCTGATGATTGTTGAATTTTATAATTATACTTTTTATAATTATATTTTATAATAATTTTGACAGCGCCGACTGTAGTGTCCGAAATCTTGGCCGTTGCTGTTGAGTGCACTATAAGTGAGTGCACTATAAATGGGGGAGGGAGTAGTGGGTAGGGAGTAGGGGATAGGGAGCGATTTCGGACACAGCCAGTGTGTATACTAGAGGTGTGGGAAATCCGATTCTCAGATTACTGGTAATCGTGATTACGCCGTGGCTGATGTGATTCATCGATTAACAAACATCCCAAATTGATTATTTAAATATGCCAAGTAAAGCGGAAATACATTTAAAAATGGGGTCTTTGAGATGGCGGGCACACAGCACAGCCCACATCTCAGCGTATGACGTCATGCGGGATTATGGGCAGAGATCAAGCTAATCTGGCTGCACTCCGTTCTCTGCCGGGCGGACTGGTCCAGCGCGACTCGCAACTTTAATTCAGACCGACGGGATCCAGATTCTTGCAGTGTGTGCGGCTTGGCGGCAACCAGTCTGCCTGGCAGAGTCTGGCTGGCATGCGCTGGGGATTGCACACTGAGACTTATGGCGACGCAGGCGCCCTGTGTGCCTCCCTCCCAAAAACATAGCGGTTGTGCATCAGAAAAAAAATGGACGGCAGGCTGTGACCAAGGCTTATGTGACTCCTAACAGCGACTCTAATTCCTAGCGGCAACAGTCACAGTGATTTATACCCTATGCTACAAAATCCCTATGTTCCGAAAGTTATGGGGTGTTTAGTCACTGTCGGGTTAGGGGTTAACCCCTAATTTTAATCCTAAACGACCCGTAACTTTACGGAACATAGGAATTTATGAACATAGGGATTTCAGAACATAGGGATTTATGAACATAGGGATTTTGGAACATAGGGATCTTGGAACGTAAGGATCTTGGAACATAATGACCTTGGAAAATAATGACCTTGGAACATTGGAATCTTGGAACATAAGGATCTTGGAACATAGCGATTTCTGAACATTGGGATTCTGTAACACAGGGATTCTGAAACATGGCGTTCGCCATCACAATTGTATGCAACTCGAGAGAAAAAAAAAAAAAGACTCACCAAGTGTTCAACAGAGAGTATAATGTGCCCAACCTGAATTTCATGTGTGTGTACAACTATGAATGCAAACAAAGCCGATTTTGATTCTAACAGAGGTTACACCTGAGCGACAGAAAAAACAACAACACAAACACACCCAGATATTAATGTTCAACCACTGCTCTGTGTGTTGTTTCAGATGACATCTCAAAGCAGCTGTCCGGTGGTGCAATTGGTGGCATAACTGCTGGAGCCGTTGCATTTGTCGGAGTGTGTATTGTCGTGTTTCTGCTCGTCTCAAAAAGGTGAAGAGCTTCATCCAACATTCTGCTGAAAAGAATTTAGGCAATGCCTAAAAATGTAAATTGAATTAGGACTTGCAGTTATTTGTATTGGGAACGAGATTTTGACATCGCACGCTTCCAAAAATTGCCCCAAGTAAGCAGTAGCACCACCACCTGTCATGGATACGTGCCACTGTTATTCCTGCACGCACACGGTGCGCAAGCGGTGCCTAAAGCAGACAATCGCTGTGCCAAAGGCTGTGGAGCATAATCGCGGATCGCACAAGTTACATTTCTTTCGTTTCTCCAAATGGAACCCCAAGTTACCGCAATACGACGAGACGAAAAGAAGCCATCTTGCCTGACTGCTGACCATCGACAGCATTCCCGGACGGGACGAGAGTGTGTTCACTACATTTCCATTCAGGTTCCTTTCAAGTTACCTAAAATATTTGTCAAATGAGTGTCGAGTATCTACTAGTAGTATTTCAATGTTGCGTTTCCTTCGCACCGAGTTGGTGCGTCCGAGATGCCTCACAACGCTGCGTTTAGAACCACGTGACCGCGTAAGGACCAACGGGGTGGCCGCATTATCTCGGAGGCTCCAACTTGTAGCTTAATGGAACGTGCAGGTGCGCGCAGCCGCACCGGTCGACATGCGAACTGGGAGCGGCTGTTGACATTCGAAGCCGCTCCTACTACTGCATAATGAGCTCCTCTGCAACCAATGCGATGCGCTTGGAAGCGGACTCGAGTGACGTGATTGCTTGATCCTAATAAGTTGTTTAAAAAATAAGTTGATTCAAGGAAATGGAATTGTCATTGCATGTTGGACATTTTGTTGTGCAGAGTGGAGCAGCAAAAAGGGAACAAAAAAAAGAAAAAAGTGATGCAATGTTTTAGCAGAATCAGGCTTAGGCCTATTGCCATTGAAAATAATGTGAAGTTTTGTCCGTAATGATGCAAGGGAACAGAGTACGGTGGATTGCTCTGATGTGGGACATTGAATCGAAATCGCTCCCTATCCCCCACATAATGTACTATATGGGGCGCACACCATTTTGTAGGGGTGTCTGAATTCTCCATGTACTCTATATAGTGCACTGAAAGTATCCCACAATGCACCACACAAAGTAGTGAGCATCGGATGTACCCTAGACGGAGCAATATAAGCCATAATGCATTGCAAGACATTTTACAAATGACCTAAGCTTGGCGCGGCAGGAGTAAATAGCAACCGACCACGGCAAATCGTTATAAATCTAAGTACTTTTGACCTTTTCTGATGATTGTTGATTTTTAAAATTATATTTTTTATAATTATATTTTAGAATCATTTTGACGGCGCCGACTCAAGTGTCCAAAATCTCAGCTGTTGCTGTTGAGTGCGCTATTAAGTGACCTCACTATATGGGGAGTAGGGAGTATGGGATAGGGAGTGATTTCGGACACAGCCAAAGACGTGCTCACAATAGTCTTAGTTCAATATTAACTCATCCAGTGCCCTTGCAAAAAGTACTTTGAAAAGTACAGATTGAAAATTCTAATATTTGTACTTTCTTGCTTGCCATCTCTGTTATATTATAATATCTGATTTGTGTGTGTGTGTGTGTGTGTATTTGGCAGGCTGCAAAACCTGTGGCGAGCATTCTCCAATGATTTGTGGAGTTGATTCTAACCTTGAAATCAGCTGTCTACACCAATGCCTGTGAAGACCCACTCGATGCTTCCATGAGCTGAAACAGCAAGCAGGACTAGATTGGCGCACCATCTTAACGCAAGGAACTCATCACACTCCAGCACTCAAACCGCAGTCTTCGCTCCTCAAACTCCCACCTACTCAAACGCAAAATAACTAAGCTCCGTACCATGGGAGAGCGAACCTTCTGCTCTGACTGACAGTGAAAGTGAACGGAAATAGTCTCCCACACATAGGATATGTTAAAATATAAAGAGGACAGAAAAAAAACATTTTTAACCAGTTTTGTGGATTCCATAACATTCCGTTTCTGTTCTGGAACAGTTTAAGGAATATTTTTTTCGTTTTCGTTTCCGCTCCTTGTAAAATTCAGCTCAACTGAGAGCTCTGCAGTCAGCGGACAGCTTCAGGAGTGGACTTGAAACTTTTCTTTTTTCAAATGCGTCTTTGCAGCCCAATGTATCGTTCCGTTGCCTTTTGTAATGACTTTTCGTTTTTTAGAGTTGTGTCGCACAGTTTGTTTCCACTATGTGGAAACAAACTATGTGTCCACCTTGAGCTCCTTCGGGATGCAAGGTGCGGTATAAATAAAATGTATTACTATTATTATCATTGCCTTGATATTCTACAAAAACATAATGTAAAAATGTGAACATCAGTTGTTTACCAATTGTATCATTATTAGCTGGTGGGCTAATAAAAAGGTCATGCAGTCAATAAATAAAGCCGTGCTGACTTCCAAATCTTCCAATTCTCCGGTTGTTTCAGTGTCATAATGTTATGACACGTTATGTAAACAGAGTAAATCACAGCTTCACTCGAGCAGCATTTTCTTGTATTGTAAAATGGCTAAAAAATGACAGCAGATGAAGCAGATTAAAACTGTTTGTCAAGATTAAGATTAATTTTAATTCACCATATTGCATACCCATGACAGAAGTACACACACATGGAATTTTAGTTGAACAACTCTCTCAAGATCAACACAAAAAGAAAGAAAAGTAGCACAGTTAGGCATTGACATAGAATCTGCACATGTAACATGTCAACATATCTACCCCCGACATTCAGTAACATTACTGTGAGTGGGAAGAAACTGTTTCTCAGTCTAGAGGTCTTAGTACGCAGGGTTCTGCAGCGCCTTCCCTTACCCTGTCCTGGAAAAGGTTAGGGGATAGGATCACTTTTATTCAAGATCATCATCGGAACACTAGTTAGCAGTTGTCTCAAGTTCATCTGAGTTGATAAATAAATACTTCACATTGCACAGTGATGGAATTTATTAATTTATTTAGATAGGGCTAACCCTAACCCCTAAAAGACCCGTCATTAAAAAAAAAAAAAGCAATTTAATAGCGACTTTGGAACATAGCGACTTCGGAACATAGGGATTATGCCAGAGAGAAGACTGTCATGAGCACAAAGTAATAAAGTATACATCAATAATAATGATCCAGTTCTTGAGTATGGCGGACCGCTCCAACGGACAGTGGTTCACTGGGCGGAGTCCACATCACAGGTCTAAGAGCACGCTCCTCCAGTGCCACCACTCCCCATCGGTGTCAGCAGTTTGTTGTCATCACACAAATAGAGGGGAAGAATTCACTGCAGCGGTGGTTGGAATATCCGTTTGCACCTGTGAACGACAATTTGGATTAGCATCAGATTGTTTACGGTTACATGCCTGCATTCTGTAGCCTCTGCATTCCGGAATTTATTTTGCCGTGATGTGTGAATCCAAAGAAACGATTCGCTCACGACGGCTGTACAAACTCACCCCCCACGTCCCCGCTGATTGGTCGATTGATTCGATTGATTCCGTACCGACTGTGAGCCTGATTTTCCCAGACCCAATGCAAGCGTCTAGTTATGTTATGTTATATTAGTACAGCGCCGTCAGTGACACCACAGTCACTCAGGGTTTCCTACACAGCATGCCGCCGCGGCACGCAGCTTGGCGTTTCCTCCGGGCACTTCGGTTTCCCCTACCACCAAAAACATGTTCGAGTTAACCTGCTTCAGTCAGTGCCCTCGGCGAAGGCACTGGCTCATGGGTTGAATGCGGAGGAATGATTTCACTGTACATGTATGTATGTCTGCCAAAATAAAGTATCTTATTCTATCTTAATCTGAGGTGTTGGGCGTTTTGCTGTACGTACCCTCGGTGCTCAGAATAACACACTTGTGGTCTTCAGTGGAAGCAATAGACTGCCAGTGGGGGAAGTCAAACAGACTGCCGTCTTCCCAACGCCAGTCGCCCTGCATACACACACACACACACACACACACACACACACACACACACACACACAATTACACGCTTATCATTAGGGTAGATTGCCCTGAATTTTTTTTGCATTTTTTGCAACTTAGTAATGTGGGACAGTCAGTTGCCTAATGTTGGACAGTAAAATGTAGTGTTGAACAGTTGAACTCAATGTTGAACAGTTGAACTTAATGTTAACACACATTACCACAGTTCAGTTTTAACCTAGTTTCACTGACATTCATTAGTTTAGAGAGGAGCCAGAGCCACTGGAGCTTAGGTGTCCCACATTAGGACATTCCATCCTATTTTTTTTATCATTCACCTCAAATATAACAGACAAAGAGTGTTAACTAAGGTAAGTGAGGCTTCTGTTCCTCGATGGATTCAAGGAATGATGCACTGTTTACTGCTCATGAGGTGAACATGGGAAGAGACTCGTGCCTAGGTAGCCTGGTGAACCAGAATCACTGCATCGCCCACGCATTGCACATCGCTAGACGCTTGCTTGCAATCCACCAATCAGCGCGGGCGTGGGGGGAGTTTGGTTGTCACGCCTCCACGCCGCTTGTTCCAACTACTGCGCTGTAATTGGATAACACGATTTGATTTTTTTTAAAAAGTTTTTCGATCATGCACACCCAATGCAAGCGTCTGGCGATGTGCAATGCGTGGACGATGTGCTGGTTCTGCCGCGCCAGGTTATTGCTTAAGTGTGTATGAAGTGGTTTCCCCCCCACATCAGGGCAATCCCCAATCACCCTGTGTGTATGAATGTATGAGTGTATGTGTGTACCTCAAAATGGTATCCACCGAGCCAGGCAAAGGTATGTGCTCCAACCAGGGCGTGGCTTTGAAGAAAGCTGTACTCTACTAAATTGTGGGCCGAAGCTAGACTCGAGTCCTTCTCTGCACACCATCTCTACACACATACACACACACACACACAGAGGTATTGGTTCAGACAGCCGTTGTTCCAGAGTTTGAATCCCCTCACGAGAACGTAACAGATCATAGCAGACATTCACCTCTGCAGTGCCCCAGCTAGCGGGCGTGTTCTCCAGGTAGTAGCATTTCCCTTTGAAGGGCCGCCACCCGGGCAGGCAGAACGTCCGGAGCGATGCACGAGCGGATCCTCCTACAGCCACAGTTGGGACAAACAATTACAACAAATTCAACACCATCTGCCATGCCGAAGCCTCTGCATTCCAAATTAATTTTGGCGCATCATTTACCGTGATGTAAAGTGTGAATTAAAAAAAAAAAAAAACGATTTGCTTTTTTAGTTAGGGTCCCTCCAAAAGCCCAACAAAATAAGATGATTGTTTTTGGGATTTGAATTTTATCGGAATTTATTTCGGAAGGGTGGGAGCCCTCCACCAGGACTATATTGAAATACTAACGTCATTTCTGGCAGGCCATGATAGTTAAGATGCTTGCTGCCCTCCCCTTCATTCATTCCTGATTGATCCAGGTGCATCCCCTCAGCTGATTAACTCTCTCCCCTAGCGATTGGCTGGACAGCTTCGGTACGCCCTATCAATTCTACCCGCTCCTAAATCGTATACTGCTTTGTTTTGCTACCCACCACCTTCCCCTGCTCCACCTAATCAAAATGGAAGAAGTGTCCTGCTCCACCTAACCAAGATGGAAAGTGTATGATGTGACATGTCCTCTTGTCACTTCGCTTGGCTCTGTTCATGGGGGGTTATCTCACCCTGCGTGCTAGGGTGAAAATTCTCTACACTGCTGCTGCTCCCTGAATTAGTGCTTTTCCATGGTACTCATGGAAATAGGGGGGTTCCTCCGAACAGAGCCATACCACCAAGATAATTCTAATTCCAATAAAAGAGCTGCTTCTTAATCTTCTGTTGTGTTTTCTTGACTAAAATGTTTCTGACAGAAATAAGGCAGCAGTGCTGAACCTTCTATTTTCTTACTCTCTGTTCATTCCCTGGCGTCTTCTAGCGTCCAGGTGAAACTTGTGAGAAATACAATTTCAAGAATTGTTCAAACAATAACATTGTTCATGTTTTATTGTAAATATTAAAAATACTCACACCCAGCACATGTATGGTGCCTGTGACTTAGTTCTCAGGTACGGGCAGCCTGTGTTGTACCCGAACGTATTCAAAGAACGATAGTTCATGAACTCCTTCATATTTTAGGCGAACAATTTTCTTGATAAACGTATAATTGTGAATGCACTCTTTTTTGAGGTTATTGAACTGAGCTGTATTTTAGTTCACAATGTGTTCATATCACATTTCAAAAGCCGTCCAAGAGAAGACACAGCAAGAAAGTAAAAAAACAACAACACATTTCTACTGCAAATCTAACCCAGCCCCTAATCTAACTCAACATTAAAACAGTTAAATATCGCCTTTTCTTCTGCTTGTACACTGTCAACAATGTTGACAAATTGTAGCTGACAGCAATGTAAAAATAAATAAATAAATAAGTTAAAAGTTAATTTTGGGAAACCACCTGTTCATAGTTCAAAAACATGACCTATGAACGATGAATGAACAAAAGGACTGAACTGCAATTTGAACAAGTTCATGTTAAATGTGAACTTGCCCAACACTGTGGGCAGCATTTCTGTCATCCCACTTTTAAGGTAAACCTGTCAATAAAAATGGAAAATGCCACTTATGGTAAAAAAACAAACAAACAAACAAACAAACACATGTGAAAAATAAAATAAAAATACTTAAAGTGCACCACAGTAGTTCAGTCTCTTATTCGACTCAATGGTTTTGCATCAGCATATGGTAATTATCATATATTTTGGGCTCATTCTGACCTTGGACAGGGACCGCCGCAGTGGTATTGCGCTCTGCAAGACGATAACACATAGGCCATTAGCTTCATTAGCACATTGTGCTCGTTATTATGACAGTGTCATGCTTCTTATGCAAGTGGGGTGCAGAGCTGTACGCGTTTGCCTAATAATATCCCAATTTTTGTCATTGAAGTATTGATCTTTAATTCCATTTTGATTCCCCTGGGCTGTCTATGAGGCGCAGCCGGCTAGATCGCTGTATAGATAGATATTCATCCCCAAGGGAGAATTACTTTTTAAAGGTGTGAAAAAATAATAACAGGAGCATACACAACATAACAAGCTCAAGAAAGAAAAATAAATTATAAGGTAAGGCTTCCTTTTACAGTGACGCTAATCACCCGGTAGTTATAGTAATTACCATGTAGTTATATAGTAATTACTTGGTAATTACACATTGTTACAAAGTCATTACAGGGTAACAACAAGATAAATGACTGCATAAGTATATGGTAAGTATTGTGTAGTTACAATTGTGTAGAGACATTGTAAGTATATAGTAACAACTTTGTAAATGCAATGAATGTTATTACAACTGGTTATCATGGTAATTACTATGTAACTACATGGTCATTAGTGTCACTGTAAAAGGAAGCATTACCGATAATAATAACAATAATACAATCAATTAAAAAAAAACAATTCAAACATTTTTTTCTCCATGTTGTAAGTGTATTGAAGCATTCAAGAATTTCTCCCTATATGAATACACCACTTACCTGCAGGAGGAGCAGACCTCTCCACACTCAGAACAGCGCCATCTGCTGCCAACACTGCAGGGCAGCAAACGCTACACGTCAGTTCATAGTACGTTCCCAAAGATGGATAAATGGGGGAGAAAATCTTTGTTGTTGGTTCAGACAGAGAGAGAACAGAATTCATCATATTTCATTATAGCCCCATGTAGCAGACTCTACACCAACTTTGGTGATCCTTCTCCAGAGGTTCTGGTCCACTGTGATACTGTTTGGGGTTGGTAGACTTGACCATACTGAGGAGTAGGGCTGAACAATTTTGCCAAAAAAATTAAATACAGATTTGTGTCTTTCAAATCACAATTTTTTTATTTGTTTCAGATTTCTTGAAGAAAAAGGACAAAATATATAAAAACTAGAAGTTTTATATTTCCAACTTTGCAAATGGTGTCCATTTTTGTAATTAAGTAGAGACAATTCACCCTTTGGCTTAGGATTAATACAATCATCAATTCATATACATTTTATTTACCCATGTAACTTGATGCCAGACCAGTTAGTCTTTAGTGTTCCAGTATAACCCGCAGGGTCCTAAGCATTTTAAATAATCATAATGATAATTTTTTATAACCATGGATTGACCCTATAAAACAGTCATTTCTATACATATTTTGGCTGTTTTTTTGTTTTTTTTTTTCAACCAACTCAGGCAGCTAGCACTCTAGACTATTGAAATGTTTTTGTGGTGTGTGTGTCGTCAAAGTGGATGGAATCAACATGAACATTTTTTTTACATTTTCACTTCCATTTCTTAGACACTTAAAGCCCTGCACCATGCCCTGGTGATGTCACAACTCCTAGATTAAGCCTGACTCTACAATATTTCTGGTTTGTATATGTACTAAAGACAAATAAAGACAATACGGCTGTTCCAGGCGATGTGGCGCCCTGGGGGCGGTGAAGT
>OMKY01152440.1:1677-11757 GCA_900302395.1 Bregmaceros cantori
TTATTAGGAGATGCTATGTTTTAGATATCATTTGTACACAATATTTGGATTTCGTGCAGATTGCTTGGCATGAAAATGGTTGGCACTCAATGGGTTAAAAATGGATGTCAAGTGCTGTGCTGCTGCTGAGTGGATCTGGAACAATCATGCCGATGCTTTGGTGTTCGCTCCCCCCACGGATATGTGATTTCTTTCCGCTTGTCCGTGTCCCGTTTCCAGCTCATCCTGTCTAATAACCTAATGACAAATGAAAACATTTCAAAATAAAAGGAGTCGATGTCCAACATTGATTTAAAGTAGGAATTCCCATTCTAGACGCTGCCTTTTGTCCATGGACTGTGGCAACGCTTGCATGCAGTTCCAACTGCAATCATTTGCACTTTATTGTATGTAACCTGACCAAATAGATTTATTTCCATGTGAAAAACACACACACACACAGATCATATATGAATATTCCATACAGATGTATGTCTGTATGTATGCCTTTTAATACCACTCACTGCTTTTTCATCTTGTTTTGTGATATTACTCTGTCCCTGCCCCTACATCTGCTAATGCCTGGTTGATTTGTTCCAGGTATGACGATGATGCAGATAGTTGGTCCCCCATACGTCAAGGCTGGCCCGAGCACCAACGGTAAAGTCTCTCCAATCTCTTAACGTTATCTCTCTATAATCTAATATTGACAGTTTGTGTAACATTCATATTTTTTGTTATTTTGTCATCAGTTTAAACCCGCGTTCTCGATGTAAAATCGCTTTGGGCCCCGCTGGCAGAAGTATCTGAGTGAGGCTAAGCCTCAATCGGGTATTCCACAAAGAGATGATCTGCACTTTGAAATACTGCGCATATATTTGGTGTTCAAACAAATTAAGAACTCAATACATCATGAACTGCACTAAGAGTGTAGGATACCATTAACATCACACTCTACGCACACAGAAAGCCTATTGTTTTACCTCTGCAACATATGCAACACACACCCCCCCGCCATCTATGGGAAAAAAAATGCGGACTTGCAGGCCGCACTAGCATTAAACTTTAAAGTTATTTTTTCCGGTGTCATCACTGTTCCTCCTTTAATGGATAGGATTAGTCGGAAACTGAGTTGAAGAGATCGGTAGACACTGCAGACAAGTCAACAAGCGCAGTCGAACTCGCGACACTGCGGACGCTGGGTTAGACGGCGCCACTAACATGAATGGGGTCGCGCCAGGTACGGTGTCCATAACCACTCGGCCAACGCGGACCCGCATTAAACTTTCTTACTATGGTGGCAGACTGCAAATATGGTCCCACAAGCTGCAAAAAGACCCCTGGATTAAACTTTTCTAATGATTCATCGTCCCAGCTGTTGCACCAATGTTGCTTTCCTTGCCTTTGTGGTAGGTATGCTTCCAGGCATTGCCGCACCTCCACTCGTTCCCATGATGCACCCGCAACTAGCACTGGCGGTCGGGGGTGCGTTGCCGGTCCCCGAGTGGTCGGAGTACAAGACTGCGGAAGGAAAGACGTACTATTACAACAAGCTGACCCGCGAGTCAACCTGGGAGAAACCACAAGCCCTGTTGGACAAAGGTCGGTTTCCTGTGTGACTTGCACTGCAGCCGAAACATGTGACGTTGACGAGATTTTTAGAATGGAAAAAGTTGGAGTTGGTGTCTTTTTCATATCATGAGGAGTTTTATTTAAGTGGACGCTGAACAAGTCTATAGCATTAACAAAACATGTGCTTGTCTGCAACTATCATTAGCCGAATTTAAAACATTACTATGCCTATTTAAACATGCGTGAGAGAGACGGAGGTGACGATGGGCAACACAAACCATCATTTATACTGGATGACAAAACTGCTACACTTTGGGTTTGTTTTTCTTCATGCAATATTGTAGAATGTTTTATATTATATATGATACAATAAAAACATTTAAACAATGTCACTTCAGCAATAGTTACACGACACAACATTGAAGTAATACGCTGTCATTTGCCCGAACGAATCGTCCAGGAACCGCCCAGATAATGCCGGGGACATGGCGGCGATGTAAACAGGCTTGCTGCCGTCGTACAGCGGAATATTGTCACATGAAGTGCATGACAAAAAAAACAGCGATTTAATGACACAGGGACAGCGCGGCCAAAAACTGCCCACTACGAGCACTTTGCGTGGCTCGCCCACCAGGCGGACCTGTAGAACAGCCTTCCGACATCTGCGGCGATTTAACTAGATGAATATGAACGTCGGTATGCACTTGAATTTTGAAATGTTTATGGCTCACGGCGATCTGTGTGTGTCTGTGTGTGTCTGTGTGTCTGTGTGTGTCTGTGTGCGTGTGTGTGCACACGCCTGCTGACGCCGTCTCGCAAAATGGACGAGACATAATTTTTGGACGATAAATAGCTTCTCTCTTGTCTCGTCCAGACATATCGCAGTCTCACACACCTCTAATTATAAGTGTTGGTTCCTAAATATGATAATGATGATCATTTCACTTTGGGCTACTCTTCAGAAGATGAACATCATTTTCTGTACGTGTAGGTGCTCGAACTGAACCCACGTTGTTATATTGAATTCCAATAAACCATTTGGAGTGGTCTTTGTTGGTGAACTTTGATCTAAATGGGTCTAGGGACGATGCAGGAGGGATATGCGGGTGTTTTGTTGACCTTTGACCCTGTCTGTCATCTAGAGAAAGAGCTGGAGAAGGCCAAGGAACGGCTGGCCCAAGAGGCCGAGGCTGAGGCTATGGAGATGGAAGAAGAGGACGAGAAAGAAGCTGCCTTGGAGAAGGAGGTAGCGTTCTCTAACAGATGATGGAAAATGAATGGTAGGAAATGGGTAGAGTTCCCTATATGGCAATTTATATTTGTTCTCCTGTAAGAATGTACGCAGAACAACGTGTAATTGTATGCTTTAGTTTTTTTCTCTGTCACACAATCCAATTTTACAGGTACCGTAAAAAAATATGGAATAATGTTGTGCATAACAATGTGTTTGGTCTGAATCTTGCCAGTACACTGCTGTTCTTAATGAAACTGGGTATGTGATCAAAACTCGGCATGAAAGGGATTAACTTCAATCATCGAATGATCTTCACAGCAATACTCTGAGAAGGAGTTGATTTTAACCTGGACAGAGATGGGCAGTAACGCATTACCTTTACTCTGTTACAATTTTTTGGTGTACTTTTTAACTTTTGGAGTATATTTTTCACAAGTTACTTTCTACTTTTACTCAAGTAAATTTGAGGTGAAAAAAAATACTTTTTACTGAAATGTCAGTAAAAAGTACTCATTACATTAACTTGGCCTTTAGTTGGCACATATGTTGACGTCATCGCTCTCTCTCTCTCGCCCCCCCCTTCTCTCTCATACTCCTCCGAGGAGAATATGAAAAGAGAATTTGTCCTAATGTTTTTTAAACGAAAGCTACTCAGTACTTTCACTACTTAAGTAACTTTGTTGTGTAGTACTTTTTCGCATTTACTTGAGTAACAATTTGGACGACTACTTTTTACTTTTAGTTGAGTAATATTTTGCTGAGGTAACAATACTTTTTACTCATATAATATATATTATATATATATATGAACCTGGATAATTGTGAATGAGAATTTTGATATCAAATGGGATGCTTCAAACGCGCTACATCATCCGACCAGTTTTAAAGTATAGGTGGTGAAGTTAAATGATTTGGGACAATGCTTTAATATATTATTGTATCATCTGTGGACACGGTTCTTACGTATTCCAAAGCGAGCGTGTTTCATTCTGCACCGTTCTGAACGTTGTCTCTTGTTTGTTTGCAGGCGGAACTGAAAGAGGAGGAGATGACTGAAGAGGAGAAAGCTGCGCAGAAAGCCAAACCTGTAGCCACCAATCCAATACCTGGGACCCCCTGGTACTAACAACAATGACCACTTCTTAACGGGACAATGTTCAAATTACTGCTAAAATGATTTTCTCAGAATGTCTTATTTATGAATAATTACGTCAAGGTATTGTATGCGTACCAAGAAAGAAAAGAAATGCATGAATTGATCCACTCGTGATTTAAGCGTCATGTTCTCATTTTATTGAGTGTTTGTGTGAAAGGAGGATGTGAGGGCAGGGATGAGCGGATATGCAGTATATGCCTGATTATCGGTGGACAAAATGCTTATTGAAATTGCTTGAGTTGCATACATTGGGACATGATTTATTCAATTAGACTTTTCCCTTTGCTCTATATTGACTTTCATTGGCGAAAGGCTGCACATCAAGTCACAGCAACGTGCCCTGACAGTCGCTTCTTTCTCAGGTGCATCGTGTGGACGGGAGACGACCGCGTCTTCTTCTACAACCCCACCACGCGCCTCTCCATGTGGGACCGTCCAGACGAACTGGTGGGCCGCGCCGACGTGGACAAGCATATCCAGGAGCCGGCACATAAGCGGGGAATGGAGGACAGTAAGAAGACAGGTGAGTTCTGGGTTTGACATGCGGGTGTGAAGATTTGTGTGAGGCCCGTTATGTTATGAGTTTGCTTGTGGTGATTTTTAGTTCAGCCACTACTGGTTGATTTTTCCCTTCACTCATTCTTTTCATGCAATCTGCATTTTTCAACCCTTAGGTGCCGAGGACTCATTGGGTCGGCATTTTGGCTGTGATCATGTTTGGTGTTTGTACGATGCATTTTTCACTGAACTTGAATGAATGAATGAATGTATTTATTTTAGGACAGACAGTACAGATCCATGAAACATTTCAGCATGAAATATGCGACATGAGAAGATGGTTGTAGAAAACGTTTCCCCACATTATGTAGATAATTTTGCACTAGAACTCAACAAGTCCCTAGGGGTTAAAGGTCAACATTGTGTTTATATAAAAGCCAAACCAAATTGCTTATGAAATAAGCAATTCTCTACTTTTGTAGAAAGATGTTGAATTCCAGAAAGGCGGGTGGTTTTATTTATGTATTTACTGAACACAATTTCCGGTGAATTGCAGATAGAGAATAGAGATAATAAAATTGATGCTAATATTCTAACCCCCTACAAGTTACAAATCTAGTGCTTTTTTCTTCTAACATTTAAAACAATGCTGTCAAAATTGCTCAGAAATGAGTTGAACAGTCATTTGACACATCTTTTGAGTTGATTTGATTTTCATTTGGCACTGATACGCAGCATAAATCCCTGTTAGAATTTGCCAGAACCAACAAATCGTCCACCAAACGCACGGAGCTAGACGGTATATTGGGTCTGGGCTAATCAGGCAGACGAATGAAATTATTCGAATCGAGACGTGGGCGGAGTTTGGTATGGGCGGTATGGGCGACACTGGACATGCCGGCGTTTGGTTGTCACACCTCATGCCGCTTGTCCCACCTACTGCGCTGTGACTGGATAACACGATATCCAATCGCGTGCTACGCGTGGAGGATTCGGTGGTTCTGGCTCACCAGGCTATTCATTTCTATTGGATTTCCAGAGCACAGTGTGCTGTTGATGTGTGACGTTGCTGTGTCCCGGCAGGTGTCAGTAAAGTGGATCCCAGCTCTAGCACGGCGGCTGACGATAGCGCGAGCGACGAGGACCCCATCAAAGCCAAGAAAAGGAAGTAGGTGGAGCCTGGGGGCCGGTGGCTGAGGAACGTGATGATACGTAGCATGGAAAAAAATATCACAGGTTGTCTTCTTGCAGGTTGTTAAAAAGTTGTACTATTTGGTACAAAACCTGTGGCACCTGTTCTGGGATTTCACTGCGTGACCAAATTGTATCTGTGTTTGTTTTTGTTGTGTTATTTCTTTGGGCGCATACAGCATGTTTTCATTCTTTATTGAGAGAGATAGCGACAGGATTAAATCGGGAACTGGGATGTATGTATGTATGTATGTATGTATGTGTGTTTTTAAAAATTAACAAAAACGTACCATTGAAAGTTTCTTTTTTTTTTCAGCACAAGCGTCATTTTCTCATTTTCTTGGTGTGAAAGTACGATGAGAGTGCGGGGGACGAGCGGACCGTGAGGGGAAAGCAATCTCAAGTCGCTGCGTGTACTGTGACCTAAGCACAGCAACAAGACTGACAGAATACATAAAGCTTTAACACTGCCAAGCTTACAACCTGAATTCTTTCAGCGCCAAGGACTTTCACAGACAGTTTTTCACAGACGTAATTTGTGCAGAATAATTAGACCTTCAAATTCACCTTGGCACTGAAATTTAATTGAATTGAATTTGAAAAGATGCAAAGCAGTAACCACATGCTTATGACGGTTTCATCAAGAATACTTACTAGCTGGTAATTATATCGGCCTGTTTTGTCAGTCGGCGGTCAGCTGGTGACTAACCGATCTCTCCCCAACCCATCTCCAAATAGAAAGGACGACGGCAAGGAAGGGGAGTCTGAGAAGGACTCTGCGATGGAGGCTGAGCTGAGAGCGGCCCGCGAGCGCGCTGTGGTGCCACTGGAGTCGAGGATGGGCCAGTTCAAGGACATGCTGCTGGAGAGAGGGGTGGGTTCTCCATGGCCCATTCTAGTGATGTCTCAGAGGGACCGTACACTGTTTCACTGTTACTGAAGATGGCTAGAAATTATTTTTAAAACGTTCCGTTCCCAACTGTTCAGGCAGGTCCGCCACCAAAATATTGGTCCTGAAACGGTTTGGAACACAAACATTTCGTTCTTTCTCAAAGTTCCTTATATTGTGCAATGTTAAGTTACAAAATGTATTTGGTGGACTTTCAAACTCTGAAGCAACTGTATTAACGCCATTACATTTTTAACCAGTTTTATGGATTTCATAATGTTCCGGAACAGTTTTTTTTTTCCGTTTCCGCTCCTCATACAATTCCATAAAATTTGCTCGTTTTCTGTTTTCGTTCCTTGAACTGGTTCAAAGCCCTGGTTAAAACCCTGACGTTTTTGTTACACAAAATCAAATGCAGTCTTCTATCTTCACCCCCTTTCGGTTCCATGGGGCTATGTGCTGCTATGTGCTGCTGCACGCAAGCGTTGGTGTATACACTGAGGCAACAGAGGTAAATATTGACTCTGATAAGATCAGGGAAGCACATATTTGCGGATCAGCTTCGGCGGTGTTTTCCTTTTTTAATTAAATGTTAGCTGACAACTTCTCTTTGTCTGTTGGGGGTGCAGCCTGGGTGCATCTTGTTGATCCTGAAACAGGATTATTGTCCAGCAGAGAATGCAAAGGAACCTTGTGTTTTACACAAGACTGACCCCCCCACTGTATGTCTTTGACATACTGCTGTTAGGCTCTTGCTGTCCTTGTGTAATAAGTGTTAAATGGTCACATTCAAACGTCTCGAGTGATTGAACCGACAGTAATGGGCTGCACAGCCAATTGCCTTAGGCAATCGACTGCTTTCATATAGTCCCCTGTATGCTGTAACTCCTTAGGTAAGCGTGTCTACTCCCTCCCACTCCCTCTTTCTCCCGTTGCATACTGGGAACTCTGACCTTCCCTACGTGATCTAATTGGTTGTACTTGGTACTCCACCTTGCGTTGTGTGTTTATCCTGCACCTCCCCCTGGTGTCATTTCACACCCATTACTATTGATGGATTGTTACTGCAACTGGTTGCATGTTGCAGTGGGATTTATATAATTGCGTTTGAATTTCCGCTTGGTGGAGGAATGAAGTACTCAAACAACCAAGAATAATTTTTGTGTGTGTCTCGACAGGTTTCTGCTTTCTCCACGTGGGACAAAGAGCTCCATAAAATAGTGTTTGACCCTCGGTATCTGCTGCTCAACCCCAAGGAGCGCAAACAGGTGCTTCATTTCGTCATTAAGTCATTTATTAATGCCTTTTTTACATATTTCATGTGCCGGGTCCAACATGAACCATTCTTTTATGGCCTGCGTGTGAAGGTGTTTGACTCCTACGTGAAGACGAGGGCCGAAGAGGAGAGGAAGGAGAAGAAGAACAAGCTGCTGCAGTCCAAAGACGACTTCAGGAAAATGATGGAGGAATCGAAGCTCACCCCCAGGTACCGATGGATGGTTATTGGAGTTTAAAACTGATGTTTCATTTTAGTTTTTACATTTAGTTTTATTCAAGCTCCATTTTCCTGTTGACAGCGTTGGCCTGACAGGGGATGTTCTAGCTGCAGAAGCCTGACCAGACTCCACACGGCCACCGCTAAACTGGGTCATTTAGAAGCCAAATCACTGCTCTGCCTCAACCATTAAGGGCTACGATGATAACTACATTGTGTGGAGCTTTGATTTTTAGCTGCTTTTGGTCCTAATCTGAGGATTGAAACGTCTGAGGAAGTCCTTCTGAACCACTGACGATGCGAGCACGTTGATTTTGGGCTCCGGATTTTGGACTCTAAATTGGTGCACAAACTGACTGGAAATAGGTTTCCAACATTTACACAGGACATGGGGTGGGTATTTTATCCGGGGTAAGTTTCACTGGGGTGTTGGTTGGTGGTTAGCAAGGTTTGTGGTGGTGTTGTCCTAGAGGTTTGTGATGAGCTTGTGGTTTTTAACTGTGCTGCTGGGGCAACTAAAAGAAACTATCATAGCAGCGTTGTGTGTGTGCTGTGATCGAAGCCAGCTGACTTGGAACAAGCGATCTTAACCTAGCAACCCTCCAGTTATGATTGAACTTGCTCAGCTGAACATGAGACGATTGGGAATCTGAACTTGTTTTGCTCTCCAGGACGACCTTCAGCGAGTTCGGAGTTCGGCACGGCAGGGACCCCCGGTTCAAGGCTATCGAGAAGATGAAGGACAGAGAAGCAATCTTCACAGAATTCATGACCGCACTCAGGAAGCGGGACAAGGAGGACACCAAGACCAGGGGAGAGAAGGTGAGTTTAATAGGAGGACACCAAGACCAGGGGAGAGAAGGTGAGTTTAATATTGGGACAAGGAGGACACCAAGACCAGGGGAGAGAAGGTGATTTAATGGTTCTCTCTGGTGCCAACTCTGCTGATTAAGGGTGAATTATACTAATGCCTAAGTTGATGCTTTTTAATTCACTGATTTTAAAATAATATATTATTATTATTATTATAACTATTTTTTTTTTATAAGGAATGTTTAATAATTTGCCACGACCGTATTACGCCTTGAAATGAGAAACCATCACGATCTCGCTCAATAAAGAATAAAAAATGGTGCTTGCGCCCAAAATGAACTTGGAAAAAATAAAAGAGAAACCACGAGATTTTGGCATCGGAAGTCAATGTGCTGTGTCATTAGCAGGGCTTGAAAACGAAATTATTTTTTAAAAGTTCCGTTCTGGACGGTTCAGGCAGGACTATGTTTAACGTTTTCGTTCTCGGAACCGTTCCGCCACCAAAATATTGGTCCTGAACCGGTTCGGAACGCAAAAATTTCGTTTGTCCTTATATTGTGCAATGTTACATTTAGATATAGTTTATACAAAATATATTTGGTGGACTTTCAAACTTCAGTGCAACTATAAAACCGGGTTTAAAATGCAATTACATTCACTTCCTCGTCTGTCCACAAGATGGAGCCCCAGATGCATGGGGCTTGATGACAGACAGTGAAAGTTGGATGGATGCACAACTGGAAATAGTCTCCCAGACATAGGATATGTTCCAATATGAAGAGAAAAGAAGAAAAAAAACGTTTTTAACCGGCTTTGTGGATTTCATAATGTTCCGTTTCTGTTCCGGAACTGTTGAAGAAATCTTTTTCCGTTTCTGCTCCACATAAAATTCTGTTCGATTTCGGTTTTCGTTTGCGTACCTTGAACCGGTTCGGAGCCCTGGTCATTACCCTCATTAACAATAGTGTGTGTCTGTGTGTGTCTGTGCGTGCGTGTGTGTCTGTGCGTGTGTGTGTGTGTGTCTGTCTGTGTGTGTGTGTGTGTGTGTGTGTGTGTGTCTGTGTGTGTGTGTGTGTGGTGGTGGTGTGTGTGTGGTGTGTGTGTGTGTGTGTGTGTGTGTCTGTGTGTGTGTGTGGTGTGTGTGTCTCTGTGTGTGTGTGGTGTGTGTGTGTGTGTGTGTGTGTGTGTGTGTGTGTGCAAAAGGTCAGAAGTTTCTGAGCTACAGACAGACCTTTGCATCTTTCATCCATTGC
>OMKY01152482.1:0-10031 GCA_900302395.1 Bregmaceros cantori
GTTATTTCCGCTAATACAACAAATGAATTGTGTACATATGAATAGTGCCTATTCTTTTGAGTTGAAGTGAAAATGCAAAGAGTACAGCCCGCAGGGCACCATGGTAGTTAGGAACAGCAGGCTTCTAGAACATTGTGGTAGGCTAACCCTGATGTAGACAACACAGCTTTTAGTGATCAAACTGAGTACACAACCACACACACACACAGACACACACACACAACCACACACACACACACACACATACTTCTTTCGCCTCAATTATTCATAGTATAAATGATTGATTAGCAACACATCATGCTTTCTGGAAAGTGAGTTAAACACACTGTGTCTCTCATCTCATCATGAAAGATGCATGGAGTCAGGCTGAGAAGATTATAACTGTCAGTACAATCAGGAGAGGGAATGTGATCGTCTGTTTCTCACGGGAACAAATGCATCTCATCTGTTGTAAGCAAATAATTTTGTCTTTTTTAATCAAGAACGCCACAACCAAGAAGCCCACATTTAGTAAAATGGCAGTGAAATTACATTTACAGAAACAGTTTCAGAAACATTTGGTATTTAAAAACTTTATGAAAATGTACATATGTAAGGAAAACACTGTTTTGCTTTGTAAATAAATAATAAATAAAAGCATGTGGCTTAATTAATCTATAACTAAAATGAATTAAATAGAGCAAATATTTATCTATATTGTCAATATGGTGAAGTTCAAATACAATATTATGAAAAATATTGTAAAAAAAGAAATGCAGCACTGGCATTTTAGCACTTAAGTATTCAAATCCCAATTTGAATTTAGTACTGATTTCATCCCGATTTTAGCGCGGGTTAGTTCCGGGGCTAACCTGGGGCTTTGTCCCAGTTGTATCAGACTTCTTTCCATCCAAGACCCATTTGTAAACAAAGTCTTGCCCATGCTGGAGTCGCACATGTGCTCTGCTCCGCAGTGCAAGCGACATGCACGCCCGTGTGTGCCGGCCGACAACGAGACTTTTTTAAAGAACATATGCGGCATCAAAATTAAGAATATGGTCCTGTTTTTATTTTTTAAGTTATTTTTTGGGCGCAAGCGCTGTTTTTCATTCTCCACCGAGAGAGACAGTGACAGAACTAAACCGGAAACTAGGACGAAGAGTCGGGGGAGACACTGCAGAAAAGCCAGACAGGGGATCTGAACCCGCGGCACTGCTTTATCTATGGTCTGGGGGACGCGCTCCCTACACATTCAGCCACTGTGCGCCCCCCAGTATGGTCCTGTTCTATGCTGAACAGTGTGTTGAAGATGGCAGGAGGAAAAATAAACCGCATTGTGATGGTGGCTGGACTGTGTGTTTTCCCCTTTTTCAATGAATGAAGCGTTCCGACATGTAGGACAGGTCAGGACAGACATTTTGTTTCTCTGTGCGATATGTGTTCTAGCAAGATCGCTTTCAGTCAGCGCTTAACTTTGAAAATTTGCAGAGTGCTCAGCTACCAGGATAACTGGGAAGCGAGTTCCATCTTGGTTATAGAGTGCTGAATCGCGAGGGTTTGATTCACCACACAGTAAATTTTGCAGTGTTAAATATGCAGTGTTCATGTTCATTGACTCTTTCAGAGTTGTTACAACAATGGAGGGAGTTGAATATTTACTAGTGTTGGTGTTAATTTGTAGAGTTACAAGGCGCTGTATCAATTAAACTCTACAAAGCTCCGCCCAAAGCCCACCCACCTCATCCTCTCTCAAACTTTAAAGACAGCCATTTTCTTTGCATCATGACTCATGCGACACCCGACCGTTGGCGCGGACCGAGGTTCAATACAGACCCCAGGGGTTTGGTTCGCAGCGGCGCTGCCGACTCGCCGTGTCGCAGGCCCTCGCGGCCTTCGTCCGCTCAAATGCAGACGCCGGTCCCTTCACGGACGTTCCGGCGGTGCTGTACAGTGTTAGCCAGTGTTACGTTTTTTTTTACTCAATTTCAAGTTAATTTTAAGAAGAGGTAAACACTATGGAAAGAGTTAATTTCATATCTGATAAGGACCAAATACACTCAGACACAGTGTTGAATTTAACTCTTTAAGTGTTGATTTAACACTGCAAAGTTTACTGTGCAGTTGTGATAGACCTTCTTGGATAGAAGACAGACACAGTTGGTAACTAGCAGACTACATGTAATCGGATTATACTAATCACATAAAGCTCACACTTTTTGACCTGTTGCACCCTGTATTATTTAAAACATAATTCTGTCAGAACCATTCTAGTCAAGAAACACAATAGAAGATTGAGAAGCAATTCTTTATTGTAAATTAGAATAATCTTGGCAGTATGGCTCTGTTCAGGAACTCCCCTATTTCCATGAGTACCATGGAAAAGCACTAATTCAGGGAGCAGCAGCAGTGTAGAGAATTTTCACCCTAGCACGCAGGGTGAGAAGGCAGCAGTAGTTTAGGGAATTCCCACCCCAGCACGCAGGGTGAGATAGATAAACCCCATGAACAGAGCGAAGTGACGTGACAAGAGAACATGTCACATCATACACAACACTTTTCCATCTTGGATAGGTGGAGCAGGACACTTTTCCATCCTGGTTAGGTGGAGCAGGGGAAGGTGGTGGGTAGCAAAACAAGGCAGTACACTATTTAGGAGCGGGTAGAATTTATAGGCGTACCGAAGCTGTCCGGCCAATCGCTAGGGGAGAGAGTTAATCAGCTGAGGGGATGCACCTGGATCAATTAGGAATGAATGAAGGGGAGGGCAGCAAGATTCTTAACTGTAAGTGGCCTGCCAGAAATGACGTTAGTACTTTAATATATTAAATCAGATCTTGCTGTTGGCAGTCAATACATTGCTCAGTTTGCAAGTGACTCTTGATCCTAGCGCCCAATGAGTTAAGAGCATATAATTGCTGCTGAGGTTGAGATATAGTAGACTGCTTTGATAATCTGCTTGCTTCTACGGTTGTCATAATGACTGCAATAGAAACCAATAGAAACCTCAACACTCCTGCCACAATCATTTTGATTCATTATAAGATTCCCCCCCAGGTGTACCCAGCAAAAGCGACAAGCTTCCTGGTTAGAGCCAGATCAAGAAGCCCAGCTCTGTCCCCGCGTCCGTCAAGGCTGTTTTGGTACACCAGAGTAACTGCACGGGCCGACGCCACCCAAAAGAGGGGCTTCTCAAGTCAGTCATGTCAGAATGTCCAGGTATCCATCACCGTGACACTACAACCAACACTGACCATCACCAATATCAAATCTATTTCCTTTGTCAGTTTTTGTGAATGAAATTTAGAGTTCAAAATTTTAGAGCCTAAAATTGCTGTGATTGCATCGTCAGTGGTTTCAGAACGGGATCTACGGACGTTTCGACCAGGAGAGTATTTTGATAAATAATGAACAACAGATTTTTTTTTTCCTATAATATTCACTTCTTTGTCAGACTAATGTTTATTAATAAACCAAACCTCTAATATTAATAACATATTAATAAAACAACCTCTAACAAAAGCTCAATGTATAGAACATTAATACCTGCCTCCTATGGAGTTTGTGTGAGCCCGTGTGTGTGGGCGGATAAGAGAGAAAGATTATTGTATGTTCTGCACGTACACACCCACACGTAGGTGGGAGAACGCGTAGGAGAGTGTCACACATGATAATGGTGACAAACAAAGCCAGTTAGCTTCAACACTTAAACGTGTGTGTGTGTGTGCGTATGAAAGACATGGTCTGTTTTCCCTTTAACCAATGTGAAAATAATGGGATATTTTACATAAAAGCCAACACAATAGATCAAGTATGACTGCACCACACGCGGGGCGACGCACACTCAATCTGTTTTTTTCTTTTCTAATGACTCATCATGGGAGCTGCCTTTCACTGTTGTACGACTTGCATGTTACATGGAGTCCATTAAAATCACATAACGTTCTGCTCTTCTTCACTCAATGCTTCCTCAACAATGCACATGCATCAAAACATAATTGTACAATTACAACGTAAATAGTTAGCCTGAGGCTGGTTTTCATCTGAAGTTCCTGGGCTGGTTATGGGGCGGCTGTAGCTTGGTTGGTAGAGCGGCCGTTCCAACGACTGGAGGGTTGAAAACCAAAAGGTTGGTGGCTCGAATCCCGCCCCCGACAGTCTCCATGTCAAAGTGTCCTTGGGCAAGACGCGGAACCCCAATGGGTCGTGGCGATCTCCCATAATATAGGCCCATGTGCACTCTTTGGTATTACTGGCTCATTCACACTATACATATCCCTGCCACCTACCATCGGTGCACAAAGAAATAACGAGCCTGTTTTGCGAAGTGAGGGGTAGAAGTACCAATATTTCTGTTAGAAATCTATTCAGTACAAGTCATCAGAGAAAAAAGTACTTCTAAAAGTACAGATACATGAAAAAAACTACTTAAGTAGAGTATTTGTACTGCGTTACTTGCCATCTCTGGTTATAAGAGTGTTTATATAAACGGTGGTGACGCCCGAAAAAAATAACTAAAATAAAAATTGCATAAATGCATGATTTAAAATTTTGACACAGGAAACATCAACAAGGAAGCAGGTTATGTTTTTGGTCGCGTTGGTTTGTCGACAGAATAACTGAAAAAGTTGCATGGATCTGGATGAAGTTGAGTTGTTGGAAATGACGAACGGAAGAATTGATAACCAACTGACCGATAGATCGCTGGGCGCTTACCACGGTCACGTGACCAGACCTCCGAGTCGCAGGGGCCGCTGGGAAATGTAGTTGGCATGTTCGGCGGTGGCGTCAATCGGAATCGCGCTCCTCTACGAGCACTTGCATACCACACATACCGCGAGCACTAAAAGTACTATTTTTTGTACCACTACTGTACAGGTTCGCCATCTCTGACGCTAGGTTTCCACTGCAGAGATTTTTCTGTACGGTACGTACACGTACGTATACGTGAGCAAAACAAATGTGTTGTCACCGTTGTAGCATGCTCCATTGTGCTGAAATACGTGCGGTAGACGCACGGTCCGTATACAGACCGGGCGTCAGAAAATCATTTATTTTGATTTTTCACCACATGTATACGCACATACTGGGTACGTAATGGGGGGCGAGCCCGTGAGCTCAGTGATTACAGCAGCGTTGACCAATCGGCGGACTGTGCGCTCCATCCAGCGCATGAAAGGCGAAATAATATATATATATTCCAAACTTTTTACCGAAGCGGCCTCGTGCACGCGGCTTTGTTGTGCACGCGTGTGTGTGCATGTGTGTGTCACGCACACACACACACATACACACGCGCACGCACGCAGACACAAGCGCATTTCTGTCGTCGCAGTGTATCCTCCTGTGTATCCTCCAGGAGCACACACAACAGTCCCGTACACACGCAGACACAGACACACACAAGAGTGCAGTACACACACACACACACACACAACAGGCCTGTACGCACGCAGACACACACACAAAACAGTGCATTACGCACGCAGCTGCTGCCGCCTGCGCTGCTTCGTGGCTTGCGTTAGCCACGTGCTATTGTTGACAACTGCATGGGGCGGACTGCATGAAGTGTGTGTTATCGCGTAATGTATGTTCACGCAGGAGTGTTTGTTATCAATGGAAACAGCAATCTTCCAACCGGACCGTATATGGACCGTATACGCACTGACCGTGTACGGACCGTATACAGACCTCTCTGTAGTGGAAACCTAGCGTGAGTGTTTCTAGTTTGATAATGCTGTCAGCATTATGAAAGATTAAATGGCAAAAGAGTTAACCATGGTAACAGTACATTAATTTATTATCACAATAATAGACCCATTCTACCTATAGCAACAATCTATAGGATATGCCTGAATACGTTTAATTGGGATCAGATGGGGGCAGTTTTACTGACATTTTCTGACAGTTGGCATGTTAATTTTCCAATGTGTGGGCAGCATCTCCTCTACTTGCTGCAGTAGCACTCAAGCCATGAGTTGGTATGGCAAGCTAGAAGCTATATTTAGATTTTAACCACGGTAACCTTGATAACTGCAGTAATGTGTTTTATGACAGCCGCACCGAGAAATTATATAATCATTTCATCTCTTGTCAAGATTTAGGGAAAATCTCAGAATATACGTTGAAGAAAAGGAGTATTATTATTTAGCTGTGCAGGCTCTCAAAGTGTACTTTAGATTTCAAGCTTCTCATTCGATCCTGCACTTATGATAATGCTGAATAGATCTCAAAAAAGAAAAGCACTGAGAGCTCTGTGTGTCTTGGAATATATGAATTTGACACTTTAAAACTTTATTCTGGGTGTTTTGTGGTTGCTTTACAATATTTGCCCAAAATATAAAAAATATTAATAAATAAAAACAGAAATAGTACAGTAAAGTATTAGTGTGGAACGGCGTCAAAGGATTTCAACTAATGGCCAAAACCGGATATTATTGCACTGGAATTAGTACACGCGCACGTATGTATGTGCAACTTATTGCGTTTGTGACACAACAAAGCGCAGAGAAATCAGCGGGAAGCATTTTGGTGAAAATGCACACTCATGGAAAATGCATGACTGTGCGTGTATTTTCCAATTCTGGTGGTGGAGCAGCGGGAAGTCGAACAGTCGGTGGACTTCCCATCCAAGCATCTTCTTTGGTTAATAATAATTGCAGTTTCAATCTAATAATTTGATTATTTTGATTATTTAATATGATTATTATTTTTTAATTTATATTAGCCCTAAATGTGGCTATTACTGATTGTTGGTGTATTTTTTTCACCCTTCTAAAATATATATTTTAAGGTAAGTTATCCCTCGATGTAAAAAAAAAAGATCCCAGTACACAAACCAACATAATCTGCTGTGAAACGGAGCATCCAGTTTTGGAGTTGACTGAGAGTTATAACCTGTCTGGCCCAAGCCACGGACCCGTTGGCAGCTGCCATATTGAAACCTATTTTACAGCCATGGCATACAGTCTGTTCTCTGTGCTGTGAATCAGACTGCTGCCTGGCTGGGCCAGCCAGGCAGTTTCTCACCCTGGCCCTTCACGTTCTTGGGGGCTTCCATGTGGCAATGATAGTTTTAAAATGGCTCTCTATTCCTAGACGAAATACGTGCACAGATCTGAAGATTATAGGTATAGGAATCCAGAGTGTCTAGATGTTTTGGCATCAGTGACCCCATGGCCTTGGCGGAGGTTTGCACTCTCTGAGTGCTTCTAGTTTATTTATGTTGATGTTTGCTTTGTCTTTTTCCTTTTCTGTTTTCACATCAAATTAAGGCCTGTAAGAAAACCTTTGTCCGGTTTTCTGAGAAACAAGGAGCAACACTTGTATGCACTTAATATGTGCATCACCATCCTATAAGGACAAAGACACTTGGAGGTGAGTGTGTCACACCACGTGCATGGGAGCAGAGCCGAGCACACCTCTCTTTATCTTCACTCTACAGTCCCATATATACAGTTCAAGGTGGAAGGCCCAAAGTTGCCCAATGACAGAGTATCCGATAGCAGAGGCAGAGGCATGCAGTACAAATATGTACCGTGTAAGCAGCGTGGATAAATAGTCTGCTTTCTAGCGAGGTACAGCGGGCTCCGTTCAATGTCAAACATAGGTTGGTGTTCAGTGACTTCAGCCATTATGTGCAAACCAGGGCTCTGAAGCGGTTCAAGGAACGAAAACGAAAACCGAAACAGAATTTTACGAAACTTTATGAGGAGTGGAAACGGAAAGGGAAAAAGATTTCTTTAACTGTTCAGGAACAGAAACGGAAACATAATGAAATCCACAAAATCGGTTAAAAACTTTTTTTTTTTCTGTTCTCTATACATTTCAACATATCCTTTTCTTTCGTCCATTTCACTGTCAGTCGTCAAGACTCTGGGGCTGAGGAAGTGAATGTAATGGCGTTTTAAACGCGGTTTTCACGTTAATACAGTTACACTGAAGTTTGAAAGTCCACCAAATATATTTTGTATAAACTATACCTAAAGGTAACATGGCACACGATAAGGAACTTTAAGAACAAACAACATTTTTGTGTTTCGAACTGGTTCAGGACCGATATTTTGGTGGCGGAACGGTTCCGAGAACGAAATTTCGTTTTCAAGCCGTGGTGCAAACATCATTTCACTGCTTTATATTAAACTGCATGTCTAATTGTTGGAGTAGTTTGGGGGTGGATGAAATAAGTTGGGGTTGTATAGCAAATGCAAGTGATTCTGATGATGGTTCATGTGTGAAAGAACCTCTGGACAGTGTGAAGAGATTCTTCACACTGTGAAATGCTCCAGGATTAATGGAATTAATTATTGAATATGTTATGTGATTTTCACATGCTGGTTACTGTTTTTATGCATGCCTGCTCCCTGTTAGCCTGGCAAGCCAGACCCAATGCATGATAGGAATCGTGTACGCGTGCGAGTGTGTGTTAAATTAAAGTGACTCTGTGTAAAGTGACGGACTCTGGGAGAAGTTGGCCACGCAGCGCAGCAACTTTTCATTCCATGTTCACTCCGCTGTACCATACATGCTAAGTACTGAATGGGATCAGACATGCAAAATGCGACATCCATCCGAAAATGCCCAGTGCCATTCATTCCCGGGGTGAAAAAAAACCTGCCGCGGTCAAAATTTAAGAGCTATTAAAACATGTTGCCCATCAACCTGTGTTGTCGTTTTGTAAATTGATCTGTGATTATTGTGATATTTACATTATAAAATGTATGGCATCGTTATTATTGCTGTATTTATTATTATTGATAAATGAAAAGAAACGAGTGACGTGTGAATCGCCGCGGGATTCCCTGCAGCGTGTTACCTCGCCTCAACCTCGGCTGCAGAGCACTGCCAGAGGTTCTCTATAGTCGTGACTCCACGGAGAACTCGCTTACAAGGGGACACGGCACTATGTCCGCATATCCACGGAATGGTCCGGACGCCCAAACCTCCCCACCGCCTCCCGCCGGGTGGGTGTCGCTGAGAAAAAGACGCGGATTATAGGGAGACACACACACACACACACAAATGCATTTTGTAACGACGCGATCTTCCGAAATTCCTACTGAGACACACACCAACACACACACACACACAAATGTATTTTGTTTCATTTTATTTGTGGAAAAAGCACCCGCTGGATGGCTGCGCGAGTGTAGCGGTTAAGACAGCCCCATACGGTGTTCGCAATGAAATGCATTTTGTAACAACGCGATCTTCCAAAATTCCTACTGAGACACACACCGACACACACACACAAACGCCCGAGGCGTTGTGGGCTCGCTCCCACACCTCACGAACCCAACTCCGCCCCCGTCTTGCGTCGCCCAAACCAACTCCGCCCACGTCTGCGCTGATTGGTTCGAATTTATAGTGGCGATGGCTATACTAGATTTCCCAGACCCAATTCAGCGTCTAGCGATGTGCAATTCATGGACGATGCATTGGGTCTGGCTTGCCAGGCTAGCTCCCTGTGTGTCTGTGCCATAGACTGTGTATAATTTCTGGACTTTCACATTGGCTTTAAGCTGTATGCTGACTTCCGCATTGGTTTTGGTTTCGGAACACGGAGCCTATGGATTTTCCAATAGAAATATTCAAATTTTAGCAGGTTGTTTAACTTATTTAAAGATATTTCCTAATTGATGTTTTAATGTATATTCCTGGGATAGTTGCCAGGTTAATTGTGTGTTCACAAACGCGTCAGATTTGGCGTTAATAATTTGTTTTAATAACAGTAGTTGGCGGGGCATGGGGAGAAGTGGAGGGGCGTGGCCCTAGGCAGCGGCGTTATGTTCATAGATGCTAATAGTTAGCACAGTGGCACACCGGGAATGCAATCGGTGAGTACATATTTCAACAGGCTATATTTTTTACCCTACAAAGATTTGCTTGTGTAGAGAACTATGCCTAATGATGTCAACTATTGAAGGCGTTATGCTGCTACCCACTGGCTAGCATTAGCAGCCACTGGCTAGTGGCTAGTTAGCCGCTGCTAGCCGGGACGGCTAACACCGTGCCTAGCCGACGGCCGCTGTTAGCAGGCTAACTGGGTTTTACAT